>CM065596.1:152032862-152162862 GCA_033119425.1 Bufotes viridis
TCCGCATATGATGGATCATTTCGGACAGAACCGAGAGCTGAATCTTCTCAAATACATCATTGCTCCCTGTTCTAAGGCTGTTACTGCCCCCCATGATACACCCATGGATGTAGCAGCCCCGTCCTTGCGGTATCAGTCACATGCTACATTCCGTGTGCGGTTACTTTGTAAATGATTTAATTGTGAGATATACTGCATAGTATCTTTAGGGATGGACTGGCCAAAAGCCCTACAGGGAATCTGAGCCTTCCTTATGGCCGCCGGCCAGGTACATAAAGATTTGCTGCTCTCATCCTCAGGACGGTGACACAGCTGATTACTGCGACTCTGCACTGTGGTACTGCATACCCCGCGGAAATAAATAATTCAAGCCGCCTCTATACTGTGAACTATTTTGTTACTTTACTTTTAGTTTACAGGTTGTCGCAGAAGCTCACGCAATAAATGATGGAATAACACTGGATATATATCATATGTAAACCAGCAGCAGAATAGTGAGTGCAGCTCTGGAGTATAATACAGGATGTAACTCAGGATCAGTACAGGATAAGTAATGTAATGTATGTACACAGTGGCGGCACCAGCAGAATAGTGAGTGCAGCTCTGGAGTATAATACAGGATGTAACTCAGGATCAGTACAGGATAAGAAATGTAATGTATGTACACAGTGGCGGCACCAGCAGAATAGTGAGTGCAGCTCTGGAGTATAATACAGGATGTAACTCAGGATCAGTACAGGATAAGTAATGTATGTACACAGTGACTGCACCAGCAGAATAGTGAGTGCAGCTCTGGAGTATAATACAAGATGTAACTCAGGATCAGTACAGGATAAGTAATGTATGTACACAGTGACTGCACCCGCAGAATAGTGAGCGCAGCTCTGGAGTATAATACAAGATGTAACTCAGGATCAGTACAGGATAAGTAATGTATGTACACAGTGACTGCACCAGCAGAATAGTGAGTGCAGCTCTGGAGTATAATACAGGATGTAACTCAGGATCAGTACAGGATAAGTAATGTATGTACACAGTGACTGCACCAGCAGAATAGTGAGTGCAGCTCTGGAGTATAATACAGGATGTAACTCAGGATCAGTACAGGATAAGTAATGTATGTACACAGTGACTGCACCAGCAGAATAGTGAGTTCAGCTCTGGAGTATAATACAAGATGTAACTCAGGATCAGTACAGGATAAGTAATGTATGTACACAGTGACTGCACCCGCAGAATAGTGAGTGCAGCTCTGGAGTATAATACAGGATGTAACTCAGGATCAGCACAGGATAAGTTATGTAATGTATGTATACAGTGAATACACCAGCAGAATAGTGAGTGCAGCTCTGGAGTATAATACAGGATGTAACTCATGATCAGTACAGGATAAGTAATGTATGTACACAGTGACTCCACTAGCAGAATAGTGAGTGCAGCTCTGGAGTATAAGTAATGTATGTACACAGTGACTGCACCAGCAGAATAGTGAGTTCAGCTCTGGAGTATAATACAAGATGTAACTCAGGATCAGTACAGGATAAGTAATGTATGTACACAGTGACTGCACCCGCAGAATAGTGAGTGCAGCTCTGAAGTATAATACAGGATGTAACTCAGGATCAGCACAGGATAAGTTATGTAATGTATGTATACAGTGAATACACCAGCAGAATAGTGAGTGCAGCTCTGGAGTATAATACAGGATGTAACTCAGGATCAGTACAGGATAAGTAATGTATGTACACAGTGACTCCACTAGCAGAATAGTGAGTGCAGCTCTGGAGTATAAGTAATGTATGTACACAGTGACTCCACCAGCAGAATAGTGATTACAGCTCTGCAGTAAAATACAGGATGTAACTCAGGATCAGTACAGGATAAGTAATGTATGTACACAGTGACTCCACCAGCAGAATAGTGAGTGCAGCTCTGGAGTATAATACAGGATGTAACCCAGGATCAGTACAGGATAAGTAATGTATGTACTACAGTGACTGCACCAGCACAATCAGTGAGTGCAGCTCTGGAGTACAATACAGGCAGATAGACAAGCCCAGATGATCAGTACAGGATAAGTAATGTATGTACACAGTGACTCCACCAGCAGAATAGTGAGTGCAGCTCTGGAGTATAATACAGGATGTAACTCAGGATCAGGACAGGATAAGTAATGTATGTACACAGTGACTGCACCAGCACAATAGTGAGTGCAGCTCTGGAGTATAATACAGGATGTAACTCAGGATGTAACTCAGGACAGGATAAGTTATGTAATGTATGTACACAGTGACTGCACCAGCACAATAGTGAGTGCAGCTCTGGAGTATAATACAGGATGTAACTCAGGAGAAGTACAGGAATATAATATATGTACACTGTGAGTCCACTTTTTATATGGATTATGGGGGACATTTATTATGAATTATACGCCACTTTTTGGCATATTAATGTTGCGGATTTTTGTTGCAACTTTTTGCCACTCACGCCACTTTTCCTGAATGCCGAGAAAAGGGGATTTGGCGTTGGGGGGAAGAGGGTGGAAAACTACCGTACTTAAATCTTCACAAGCAGGGGAGCTGGCGTAGAGTTTAGTATGTCGCAGAGGCCTGCTGGAGGAAGCACCAAAGTTATGTAAAATCTTGCGCCTCCACATGACTTTGGCGCATCCACCAGCAGTACCGCCATCTAACTCGCTGGTGTTAATAAATGTCCCCCTACATTGTATACAGACTGTAAAGTCAGTGGACATCTTGCCCTTTAACTCTAGTGCTGAATCGTGATTGCAGATGGGATCAATATTCATATCTCATTTTGCATGAACGCTCCAGGCTCACACTGTGTCTCCCGGAGCTTTCCTCATGACCTTTATAACGTGTGACGTGAATTGACGTTCCCCTTGCTCAATCTTCTCTGTGATAAATGGCTCCCATTATTATTATCATTCCCGGGGTGTCCCCCCTCCGCCGCCTCCTGTGATTCATCCTCCTCGTATTCATCATTGTCGCTCATTTCACTGTCATCGCTCTTTGCTGTTACAGAACGGAGACTTAATTTCTTTTGATGAAAATCCTTCTGATGTCATCGAGGTAAGATTGGCCGAGTGAGCGCCGCTAGAGAAACGCGACTGAACGCGTTTCTGATGATCATGGGAAATCTAAACCGATCTTATAATCTATGATTACGATAAATGATAATCACCAAAATCATCACTAATCAGAGAAATCGATGAATGTAATGTATATCCTGTAACACGGGGGTCCTGAACATTTACCCCAATTCTCATTGTCATATCACAATATTCAGTGTTAAAGGGCCGCGGCGGCCTCTTAGGAAATTTAGCGCATCTTGGACTGTCCAGAGCACAAAATGCAATCAGTCATTGGCTTGCGATACAGTTTGCCACATTTTCAATTTTTTATGACAAGAAAAAAATGGTTTTGAGACATTCTAACCTTTTTCAAGATTTCTGCTTGCTGCCAGTGAACGGAAGCATCCTTGTTTCTTCCTCTGTCTTGGTCCTGCTCACACAGGAGTCTGGAGGACCAGCCATGGTCAGCTTTTTGTCAGGAAGCAGGTGCATCACACAGGGGCCATTAGTCTGTCCCTGTGATGCATGGAGCACTCAGATCTTTTGGAGTAAGGGTTCCTATTCATTAGGTCGCTTTATTGGAGAATGGGCCCCTCTAGGGTCCCCATGTGCTCTATTGGTATATGAACAGGGGGTGTATAAGCTCTGCTCTATGGCACTGCGCTCACATCATCGTATTTTCTTGCCCATTGCCCCTTGTCCCACCTTCTCCCCCGTACAGGGAGCCATATAACTGGGCAATAGGCTATGGAAGGGGTCAGCAACCTCCGGCACTCCAGCTGTTGTGAAACTACAACTCCAAGCATGCACACTTGCTCTGCTCTTCTAAGAACTCACATAGAAATGCATGAAGCATGCTGGGAATCAGGGGCGTTGCTGGGGATTCTTATCCGGGGCCAGGGTCCCAAATCAAACTACCGCTGCTCCAAACCTCGCCAAGGCCGTCTTTTACACAGGGCAAAAGGGGCAGCTGCTTCTTGACCCCCGCTGGCCACTGCCTACAAATTCAATGAGGACTGGGAAGCGGTGAAAGCTCTATACTCACCGCTTCCTGGTCCTCGGCTCTCCGCCGTGAAGGCTGCGCACATGTGAGGTCGCGCTGTGTGCGCCACTTCACAGCACAGACTGAAGAGGAGGATGACCGAGTGCGGGCGGTGAGGTACGCTGGAGCGTCGGCTGGAGCGTGACGTACGGGCCGGCACATGCGCACTTGATACTCTGAGGCAACTGCCAGTAATGGGTAGTACAGTGCGCATGCGCCGGCCCGTACGTCTCGCTCCAGCCGACGCTGCATCAGAGGGCTATCATCGGCGCAGGCGCAGGATTTCAGAAGAAGAGAAGTAGGTGATCAGCCAGAGAAAGGGCGGGCCAAATGGGTGAGAGGGGAGTGGTGGCACATGGAAATCAGCGCGGGGTCTGGGCACCTTCAGACCCTGATTTACATATACAATAAAAGTGTTTTTTAGACGAACTATGCAACGGACGACATTATGGTAGGAAGGATTGGATTGGAAGCAATGGTGTTAGTGTTAGAGAGTGCACATTTAATTTTAATCTCTATATGAAGTGGCTTTTCCCTGTCCCCGACCCTCATTATCTGCCGCTTCTCTTCTGCCGCTTCTCTTTTCCTGAACTAATAAAACTTTTAATGACGTTTTCCCGGCCGCCTCTCCATTAGCCGCAGCAGCGCGGGCAGAGTCCTCTGGATCTGTTCCCGGCTCAGCCTCACAGTGGAAATGTTTAGTTCTTCATGTTTTTCCTTAAGCAGAAAATTCTAACTAATCCATGGAGCTTAACAAGAGGTCAAGTGCTCTGCAAATTATTTATTCCTGAGCCCTCCTTACTGCTGACAGGCAATAGCACCATGTGAATGACCCTTTATAGCATCGTACTGCAGTCCAATGCATTGTGATCCTTAAAGGAGCAGTCCAGGAAAAAATGATACATTGTATGATGCAGGGGCGGAGAGGGCAGGGCACCAAATATGGCAGTCACTTGCCACCAGTTTTACCTGAGCTGTTCCTTTATAGTGAATCTCCACCCTTCATTATAGCGACTAGAGCTCTCTTGTACTGATACAAAGCAACAAATCCCCAAATTATGTCTGTCTGAAGCCACCAATAGGGGGAACTTAGGAGGCTAGAGAAAATTCAATCAATGTTATACTCATATGCCATAACCTCCTGAGCTCCCCCTAGTGGTGGCTGTATATATTTGTATGTAGTAATCTCCTCAGCTCCTCCTAGTGGTGGCTGTATATATCTGTATGTAGTAATCCCCTGAGCTCCCTCTAGTGGTGGCTGTATATATCTGTATGTAGTAATCCCCTGGGCTCCCTCTAGTGGTGGCTGTATATATCTGTATGTAGTAATCTCCTGAGCTCCCTCTAGTGGTGGCTGTATATATCTGTATGTAGTAATCTCCTGAGCTCCCTCTAGTAGTGGCTGTATATATCTGTACATAGTAATCTCCTGAGCTCCCTCTAGTGGTGGCTGTATATATCTGTATGCAGTAATCTCCTGAGCTCCCTCCAGTGGTGGCTGTATATATCTGTATGTAGTAATCTCCTGAGCTCCCTCTTGTGGTGACTGTATATATCTGTATGTAGTAATCTCCTGAGCTCCCTCTAGTGGTGGCTGTATATATCTGTATGTAGCAATCTCCTGAGCTCCCTCTAGTGGTGACTGTATATATCTGTATGTAGCAATCTCCTGAGCTCCCTCTAGTGGTGGCTGTATATATCTGTATATAGTAATCTCCTGAGCTCCCTCTGGTAGTGGTTGTATATATCTGTATGTAGTAATCTCCTGAGCTCCCTCTAGTGGTGGCTGTATATATCTGTATGTAGTAGTCTCCTGAGCTCCCTCTAGTGGTGGCTGTATATATCTGTATGCAGTAATCTCCTGAGCTCCCTCTAGCGGTGGCTGTATATATTTGTATGTAGTAATCTCCTCAGCTCCCCCTAGTGGTGGCTATATATATCTGTATGTAGTAATCCCCTGAGCTCCCTCTAGTGGTGGCTGTATATATCTGTATGCAGTAATCTCCTGAGCTCCCTCCAGTGGTGGCTGTATATATCTGTATGTAGTAATCTCCTGAGCTCCCTCTAGTGGTGGCTGTATATATCTGTATGTAGTAATCTCCTGAGCTCCCTCTAGTGGTGGCTGTATATATCTGTATGCAGTAATCTCCTGAGCTCCTCTAGTGGTGGCTGTATATATCTGTATGTAGTAATCTCCTGAGCTCCCTCTAGTGGTGGCTGTATATATCTGTATGTAGTAATCTCCTGAGCTCCCTCTAGTGGTGGCTGTATATATCTGTATGCAGTAATCTCCTATGCCCCCTCTAGTGGTGGCTGTATATATCTGTATGCAGTAATCTCCTGAGCTCCCTCTGGTAGTGGTTGTATATATCTGTATGTAGTAATCTCCTGAGCTCCCTCTAGTGGTGGCTGTATATATCTGTATGTAGTAATCTCCTGAGCTCCCTCTAGTGGTGGCTGTATATATCTGTATGCAGTAATCTCCTATGCTCCCCCTAGTGGTGACTGCATACAAGCAGAATTGTATCATGTAATTTTATCACTTAATTTAATTGTTTCTGCTAAATATAAATAATTTCCGTTGATTCTGTAATTTTCCTCCTTCTTTTGATTATTACAAATAATTTTAATTTTATTTCTCATTAATAAAAGTTACCATACCGAAGATTTTGGGTGCAGTTTGGGATAATGTAGATTATTCTCTAGAACAGGCATGGCCAACCTGCGGCTCTCCAGCTGTTGTAAAACTACAACTCCCACCATGCCCTGCTGTAGGCTGATAGTTGTAGGCAGTTTATGCATGCTGGGAGTTGTAGTTTTGCAACAGCTGGAGAGCCTCAGGTTGGCCAGCCCTGCTCTAGAAGTAATTTATTGAGTAAAATGCATAAAAGTTATAGGGTGAAGTGAATGTATATTTTCTGTTTTGAGAAAATTTTCTGCTTTAATTCATCCAAAATTGCTGGAAAATTGCAAAGGAAAATGTGTCCATTACACAAACAGATTTTGTGAAATTGCAGGTTTTTTCGTGGTTTTATATTAACTTATATTAACTTGTGTGTGCTCGAATTCAAGTGAATGGGGAGAGTGGCAGCCACATGTATAGATGAGCGCTGTGCCTGTTTAAACAACGCGGACCCTATATTTTGCTGATCACTGGGTGGGGGGGGCATCAAACACTCCCCTTTAAGGACCTTTATTAGATTTTATTTTGATTTGGTTGTGTTAATTTAATTTAATATAATATAAATAATAATTCATATTAAAAATTAACTTCACGGGGAAAAAAATACATTTTGCACAAATTTTTTAAATCCTTGGTGTAAATCTGTATGAAATTGTTTAATCTCTTTTCCTCTCCAGATTGCTGTTAAAGAAAAATTCCAGTCAAATCCCTTGCGCCTCCATTATTCACTGTTGCAGTCTGGTTTCCACATTGTAACATGTAACTGAAATTTTTCCCCCCCAATTGTTAATAATCAGCCCCTTCCTAATACAGAAGTGAGATGGGCAGGTCCACACAGTCATGTGACAATTAAGCTCCGCCCACGCTTAAGAAAAATTTAAGTGCAATGGC
This sequence comes from Bufotes viridis, assembly GCA_033119425.1. Taxonomy (NCBI): domain Eukaryota; kingdom Metazoa; phylum Chordata; class Amphibia; order Anura; family Bufonidae; genus Bufotes; species Bufotes viridis. The sequence continues at coordinate 152,040,570 of CM065596.1, forward strand.
AGATAGAAATACATCATGGGAGATAAAAATTATGGATTTATATATTATTCTAAAGCTATCAATCCCAGCCTGGTCTGGGAGCGGGGGAGGGGTCATTCACATTAAACACTGCGATGACTGGAGTTCTCCTTTAAGTCATGATCTATATACTGTATGATACTAATCATGTGATAAATGGACAGACATGATGCCGTGTTGGGCCCATAAGAAATCAGTAATGTTTTCTTTCTTTTACCCCTTTTTGTTTCCTCTTAGGCTGTGACACAATTAGCACTTTTTGGAGATATGTCTACTCCGCCCGATGTAACGTCTCCTTCTGTAAGTTTGGCTTGAGATTTTTTTTCCTCAGGGATCTAATCCCAGTTTTTCATAAAAGATAAGGAAATGTAAAATACGTACGTAAAAATCGTAAAATACGTATGTAAAAAACGTAAAATAACCCCAGTGAAACAATGTAACCATGTAATGATAATGATAATGTAAAATACTGTGTTTTGCAGAAGTATTCAACCCTCCTGTCCATTGTGTCTATGGCCCACGGGGCTGTAAAGCATATCTCTAAATGCTGTTAAGAACAGCTCAGGCAAGATGGCCGCCCCTATAATTAGATTCAGAAAACAGAATAAAATAAATGTCGAAAATAAAAACAGATTAAGGGCTCATTCACACAAACTGATTTTTCTTCCGCTTCCGTCACGTTTTTTACAGGTCTGTATGTGGAACCATTAATTTCAATAGGGCTTTAAAAAAAATGGAAATGACCCCGTGTGCATTCCGTTTCCGTATGTCCGCATGTCTGTTCCGCAAAAAAGATAGAACATGTCCTATTCTTGTTCGTTTTGTGGACAAGGACAGGCATTGTTACAATGGATCCACAAAAAAAGGAAAAAACGCCAAAGTCACAAAGATGTCTTTGTTTTTTTTTGCGGATTCGTGTTTTGCGGACCACAAAATACATACGGTCGTGTGCATGACCTCTAAGGGCTCATGAACCCAACCGTATGTAATTTACAGTCTGCAAAACACAAATCCGCAAAGTATACGAATGACGTCCGTGTGCACAGAATGGAACAGCTAATAGAACAGTCCTTGTCCCTAATGCGGACAATAGGACAATAATAGGACATGTTCTATTTGTTAGCAGAGTGGACATACGGAAACGGAAAGCAAACGGAGTAACTTCCGTCTTTTTTGGGGACCTGTTGAAATCAATGGTTCCACACATGGTCCACAAAAAAACGAAATGGACAGAAAGAAAATACAGTACATCCGTGTGCATGAGCCCTTAACGGATACAGTATTCGTTACTATCTGCTTTTAACTGGCAGAAAAAAAATCTGTACCACATTCCCTTTAAGGGCTTGATTACTTATGCAATCCTCATGGCTTCAGTTTTTAATTTTCCTTTTTTTTTTTATTGACTTCAAGGACATTCTGAATAATAAAGACTGGAACAAACTATGTCACTGACATTTGCAATTCAGGCAAATCTGTTGACTTTGAGGGGGTTCTTGGATTTCTGCATTTGATTTCTGGGCGGAGTTTAGATGGATGGGGCGCGGTTTAAGATATAGAAAACTATTATTTTTGTGAGACCATTTTAAACCTTTCTATGTGCAGGGATGTAACATATTGTAGGACACTGACTTATATGACGGTAGAGATATTGAAAATGATGGCACTTAAAGGGCTTGTCCACTCCTTAACTACTGATGACCTATCCTCAGGACAGACCATCAATATCTAATCGACAGGGGCCCGACACCCCGGACCCCACAGTTCAGTAGCTCTGGTGCAAGAAACTGGCGCCTAAACTACACATTGTACTGCCGAGCTCTTCCCGCTGAAGTGAATGGTAACCAGGTTAATCCAGTACATAATGGATGGAGCTGTGGTACCGGAACTACCTCCAAACAGCCAGAGTGCCAGGGGGTCCCAGGTGTCAGCCCCCTCCCAACCCCCCACCCCTGATCAGATAATAAGGTCCTAACCTGAGGATTGGAAATCAATAAAAAAAATCCTGGACAAGCCCTTTAAAGGAAAATTCAAGAGAAAACTTAAATTGCTTCCACACATATCTACTTGGAGGGCTCTTCCATTAGAGGTTTTCCTCTTTGGACACTCCCTTTTTATTAAAGGGGTCCTGCAGTAAGAAGCTGATCATAGGATATCCTGCTGCTGAGGCTTCCAGCAATCATCCACGAGCAGCGGGAAGTGTTCAATTATACTGCAGCGCCCCCACAGGAGACATGAAGTATTGCAAAATTCTCACAGAACTGGGTTGGCCACGAAATACATGGATGCTTCGGGTCCTCCAGAGTGACTCTTTGTGGTCGTTTCCTGCTCTGGCTTGGAGTTTTACCTGTCCTATTTCTTCAAACTGTAAATTTTTTCTTTTTTTTTCTTTGATATAATATAATATAAAAACTTGTACATGGAGGGAAGTCACATGGCTGCTCAATTCATCTGATACATTTTTACAGATAGAAGTTTTATTCTCTTTGATGTGAATTCCTCCCCAAGTCTTGTGTAAACAAACCTTTATTGTTTAATTATGAAACATTTAGCATTTTTTAGCAATACAGATACATTGTTTCAATGTCTCAGCATTTCTCCCACAGCCGATGGGATTGTTACAATGTTACAGCCTGGAGCCAAGGTTTCCTATACTGATGCTTTAAATAACTAAACGGAAGCTTTATCAGGCTACTTTCACACTAGTGTTAATATTTTCCAGTATTAAGATCCGTCATAGGGTCTCAATAAAGGGAAAAAAAGCGCTTCAGTTTTGTCCCCATTCATTGTCAATAGGGACAAAACGTAACTGAACAGAACGGAGCGCACCAAAATGCATTCCATTCCGTTCTGATACCGGAGAGCAGCATGCTGCGGTCAGGGCCGGTGCAAGGATTTTTACCGCCCCCCCCCCCCCCACGTGACATCACAATGCCCCACCCATATGATCTGCCATATTAAAGGGGTTCTGCAGTTTATTTAAACTGATCGGCAGGGGTCCGACACCCGGGACCCCCGCCAATCAGCTGTTTGAGAAGGCAGCTGCGCTGGCAGTAGCGCCTCAGCCTTCTTGCAGTGACGTCACGATTAGTATCATTGGCCTGGATGGGGCTAAGCTTCATTCAAGTGAACAGAGCTTAACCCTGCCAAGGCCAGTGATACTAGTCGTGACGTCACTGCGCCTGCGGTAAACAGCGAAAAGGCCGAGGTGCTCCTGCCAGCGCCGCTGCCTTCTCAAACAGCTGATCGGCGGGGGTCCCGGATGTCAGACCCCGGCCGATCAGATGCTGATGATCTATCCAGAGGATAGATCATCAGTTGTAACAAACTGCAGAACCCCTTTAACTAACGCCAGTTCTCTCCCCCCCCCCCCTTGTCATTCTCTCCCCCCCCCTCACTTATCATTCTCTCCCCCTCTTGTCATTCTCTCCCCCTCTTGTCATTCGTCACCCCCCCCCTTGTCATTCTCTCCCCACCCCCTTGTCATTCCCTTTCCCCCTCATGTCATTCTTCACCCCCTTGTCATTCTTCACACCCCCCCCCCTTGTCATTCCCTTTCCCCTCTTGTCATTCCCTTTCCCCTTGTCATTCTCTCTCCCCCTTTGTCATTCTCTTTCCCCTCTTTTCATTCTCCCCCTCCCCTTGTCATTCCCTTTCCCCTCTTGTCATTCTCTCTCCCCCTCCTTTGTCATTCTCTTTCCCTCTTTTCATTCTCCCCTCCCTTGTCATTCTCTTTTCCCCTTTTCATTCTCCCCCTCCCTTGTCATTCTCTTTCCCCCTTTTCATTCTCCCCCTCCCCTTGTCCTTCTCTTTCTCCCCCATCCTCCTCCCTCCCTCCGCTACCTCTAGTGTAGCGCGGCCGAGCTCTTTATGCTCCACGGGTACAGGAGCTTTGGTTTCCTGTACCCGAGGAGACTGACAGGAAAGTGCACACTGTGTGCGCACTTCATGTCAGTCCGGCGGATACAGGAGACAGATGCTCCTGTACCCGCGGACCTTAAAGAGCTCGGCCACGCTACAATGGAGTGACAGGAGGGAGCGTTGAGCGCTTCCCCCCTGTCAGCTCCTCTCCTCTTGCTGCGCCCAGGCGGTGCGCCCTTATGGACGCGCCAGCCCGGGGAGTGCTGCAGCCACCAGAGGCTCAATTCAGAGCGCTCGGGCGGCTGCAGCATGAGGCTTCCCAAGGGGCGCTCTACGCGGCGGCCTATTCCGCGTATAGGACGCGCCGGCCCTGGCTGCGGTTTGTTTCCCGTCCTGGAATGTTGAACAAAACGGGCCCGTCTCCCATTGACTTTCATCCGGCTAGGCTAGGTTAAAGATAATAAAACCGGATCCACTCATAACAGATGCAGATGGTTGTATTATCTGTAACGGAAGCGTTTTTGCTGAACCATGCAGGATCCAGTAAAAATGCTAGTGTAAAAGTAGCCTAAAAGTGTGATTAGATCATGGACATGGATTTTCAGCCACTGGATGTTTCAATTTATTGACAACAAGCAAAGATCTTGAAAATGTTGAGAAATGAATGGAGTCCCTTAAAGTGATCTCAGGTTGTCCTACTGTAGATGCCTTCATCATTCAGCTGTAAGGGAACTTTCACACTGCGTTGAAGGACTCCGTCAGGCAGTTCAGTCAACGGATTTCATTTGCAAACGGATCCATTTGCAGATCCGTTTGACAATTGTATTGAAATAACGGATCCGTTTTTCCGTTGTCATCCGTAAAAACAGATCTGTTATTTATTATTTTACCATTTTTAAAGGTCAGAGTGGAAGAACGGATCCGTTAATGCATCAATTTTCAATGTCGGATCCGCCCTTAATACATTTTAATGGAAATTAATGTAAGATCCGTCATTCCGTCAAGTGTTTCCGCATTTTTTGACGGAGATAAAAATGCAACATGCTACGCTTTTATCTGCGTCCATAAAACGTGAAAGGACTGAACTGAAGACAAACTGATGCAAACTGAACGGATTGCTTTCCATTCAGAATGCATTAGGATAAAACTGATCCGTTTTTTTCTGTTATTGAGCCCCGAGGACGGAACTCAATGACGGAAAAGAATAACGCAAGTGTGAAAGAGGCCTTAATGTGTAGATGAAGCCAGCAGGAAGTGTTCAGTCTTCCCGCAGCCCGCCCAAGGAGACATTCTGTATTACACAGTTTAGAATGTACCCCTCAGGATTTCGCATGGGTTCTTCAATCAAGATGGTGGCAGCAGGCTCTTGCGATCAAATGAATGAGGTAACTATGATTTTTTTGTATTTTTTACCACGAAGCACAAGGAAATCCGACTTCGTGGCAAACGGAATTTTCCCTTAAATTCATATCGAAGTCCACTTCAACACTACTGCCAACACATGGCCGTTGTTTCCCGGGCCGAGCGCCGTCATGTGAATGATCCCTTACTTAACTGGAATCCATGTTTGGGTTTCTAAACCTGACAGCTCCTTTAAGGCCCCTTTCACACGGGCGAGTTTTCCACGTGGCTGCAGTGCGTTAGGTGGACGCATTGCACCCGCACTGAATCCGGACCCGTTCATTTCTATGGGGCTGTGCACATGAGCGGTGATTTTCACACGTCACTTGTGCGTTGCGTGAAAATCGCAGCATGTTCTATATTCTGCATTTTTCACGCAACACAGGCCCCATAGAAGTGAATAGGGCTGCGTGAAAAAACGCAAGTATCCGCAAGCAAGTGCGGATGCGGTGCGATTTCCACGCATTGTTGCTAGAAGACAATCGGGATGGGGACCCGATCTTTATTATTTTCCCTTATAACATGGTTATAAGAGAAAATAATAGCATTCTCACTAGAGCATGCTTCAGTAAAATATGTGATGGAGGGGTTAAAAATAAATAAATAAACTTACCTCATCCACTTGATCGCGCAGCCCGGCTCGTCTTCTTTCTTCCTTTTTGAGGACCTGACAGGTAAAGGCCCTTTGGTGACATCATCGCGCTCCCCACGTGTTGAGCGCGGTGACGTCAGCGCAGGTCCTGCTGAATGAAGATAGGAGATCCTAACGTCATTACGTATTTTTTAACCCCTCCATCACTATTTTCTTAGCATTCTGTATTGAGAATGCTATTTTGTTTCCCTTATAACCACGTTATAAGGGAAAATAATAAAATCAACAGAATACTGAACCCAAACTTCTGTGAAGAAGTCCTGTTTCTCCCGCGTGCAAAATGCATTAAAACGCTTTGCCCTCGCACGGAAAAATCGCGCATTTTCCCGCAACGCACCCGCATCTTGTCCGGCCCTTAGAACTTTTAGTTAAAATTGATCACCAGCTCTGCTTGCTGTCAGTGAATAAGAACATTCTTATTTACATTCATAAGCAGTAAGGCTAGTGCTACACGACGACATGTGTCTCACGACATTTTGTCGCACCAATGTCACGCGACAATGTTTATAATGATAGTCTATGGTGTCACGACATGCGACATGCTGCAACTGCGACACGACAGTAGCAAAAAAATCATCAAAGATGGATTTTTCTGCGACTGTTGCGTCGCAGTCGCAGCATGTCGCATGTCGTGACACCATAGACTACCATTATAAAAATTGGCGCACGACATTGGTGCGACATCAATGTCACGTGACACACGTCGTCATGTAGCCCAAGTCTCCGTGTAGCCAGTCCTGCTCACAGCTGGATACGGTCTAGACCAGGGATCAGCATCCTCCAGCTGTTCCGAAACTACAACTCCCAGAATCATTCTTTCACTTTTATGGGAGTTACAAGAAAAGCCAAGTGTGCATGCTGGGAGTTGTAGTTCCACAGCAGCTGGAGTGCCAAAGGTTGCTGATTGCTGGTCTAGGCAATGCTCAGTTACACAGCCTGATACATTGTAGCAAACCAGGAGAGCATGTTGTGCAGCTTCTGCTGTTGACTGATTGCAATGTAAATTATAGTAGAAAGATGTGAAAAGGTTTGTGGCAACATTTAAACAAATCCCTTAGGGCTCATGCACACAAACGTATTTTTTTTCGGTGTCCATTTCGTTTTTTTTATGCAGCCTGTATGCGGAACCATTCACTTCAATGGGGGCGCAAAAAAAACAAAACAGAAATGACCTTGTGTGCATTCCGTTTCCGTATGTCCGCATGTTAATTCCGCAAAAACATAGAACATGTCCGCATTACGAAAAAGGATAGGACTGTTCCACAAAATGTGCAATTTGCTGACCATAAAACAGCCAACGGTCGTGTGCATTAGCCTTATCCAAAGGATATGGGATAAGTGGGGGTTCAAATTTTGGCACACCCCCACCCACATATCAGGAAATTCGATACAGCCCTCATTACCCCCCCTTATTGATCCTGCAGACCCCCATTTATATAATCAGTCATAGTCCCAGGGGTCAAACACTTTTCGCCTATCCTGTGAAGTATAAATCTTGCAAAACCCCTTTCAGCATCATTATCCTCATATTGTAACGCCCCTTTAAAGAGATTGAATTATTCACACAGCTTATGGCGGGGTCTCACTATTAAGGCCCCAGTGTTCACAGGAATGGGGGTCACAGTTCCCCCATTGGAATGGAACGGTGGTCATGTGTGCAACCTCCGGCACTAAAGCCATTGTGACACTACAACTCCCAGCATGCCCATTTAGGCCTCTTGCACACGAACGTTTTTTTTTATCAGTGTTTTACTGTCCGTTTTTAACGGATCCGTGTTTCCGTTTTTTGCTTCCGTTTTGTTTCCGTTTCGGTTCCGTTGTTCCGTTCCGTTTTTCCGTTTGGCATATACAGTATACAGTAATAACATAGAAAAAATTGGGCTGGTCTTAACATTTTCAATAGGTGGTTCCGCAAAAAACAGAACGGATACGGAAGACATACGGATGCACTTCAGTATGCTTTCCGTTTTTTTTGCAGACCCATTGACTTGAATGGAGCCACTGACCGTGATTTGCGGACAAGAATAGGACATGGTCTATATTTAAACGGAACAGAAAAAACGGAAAAACAGAAACGGAATGCATACGGAGACACTTCAGTATTTTTTGTAGACCCATTGAAGTGAATGGTTCAGTATACTGTCAGTATACTGAACTGAAAAAACTGCCAGTATACGGTCCGCAAAAAACGTTCGTGTGCAAGGGGCCTTACTGTGCTCTTCTCCGAACTTCCAGAGAAATGAATGAAGCATGCTGGGAATTGTAGTTTCACAGCAGCTGGAGTGCTGAGGGTTGCTGAGCCCTGCTCTATCCTGTGGATTGGGGCTAAACCAGGCATCCTCAAACTGCGGCCCTCCAGCTGTTGTAAAACTACAACTCCCACAATGCCCTGCGTTAGGCTGATACCTGTAGGCTGTTGGGGCATGCTGGGAGTTGTAGTTTTGCAACAGCTGGAGGGCCGCAGTTTAAACATTCTTATTAAGTTATATATGCAGTACCAGTCCTGACCACATGGTGCGCTGCACTTTCATTCAGACACATGTGGTGCATTACTCTAAAGTTCCACCTAGTGGTAGAAATATTTATTGCAGTGATTCCCGCTTTCTGCTGCTGCTGTTTTATAGGGGACTGATGTCACAGTGCTGCTAATATCATATAATATAATACTAATAATAATAATAATAATAATAATAATAATAATAATAATAAGACATCTGTTCATGGAAAATAAAGCCATGCAGGGTGCCCATAAAAATCAGCCAGATCCCAGAACCCCCTGTAAACTGTTGTTTATAGATCTGATGATGACGCCCTCGGTACAGGCGGATTTAACCCTTCCAACCTCATCACAAGCAAAGGCTATTACAGACAGGTTCGCTATTCCTTAGGAGAAAGGCACAAGACCATCAGCACCCCTCCCCCGCTTCCTCCGGGCTCACGGGGTAACTTTTCGACTCGGGTTGACATTTGTGCACTGAAAATTGCTTAATGTTATTGCTCTTTTCTTGCCATAATAAAACATTTTGGCATATGTGAGCCTTGGGGATAAATTAGGGCCGCGGGCAGCTGTCTGATTAACTGCAGTTGTTTAGTGAGGATGGAAATGGATAATTAAATGAAATCACTGGGAAAGCAATGGCCGGGATCGTGCACCAGGCGCCACAAGCGCTTCAAGGCGTCCCCGGCCATATACATAGATCTATATACGGTGTACAGCATCCGGGATATCTGTATCCAGTAAGAACAGTGACAGAAAAGAGAGTCTCCGTCAAGGATAAAGGAGAACTCCGCACTGCGGTGAAAGTCGCATTACATCATTGGCGTCACTGGGCACTGGTGACATTCCTGGTGGTTTTCACCGCTCCTCCTCCACCGCAGTCGGGGGAACAAATCTCTCTTGGCCTATTCTACAAATTTGAATGCAGCAAAGGGGGGTCATTTATTATCAGATAGACGCCAATTTTTGGCGTATATCTGTCACAGATTCAGTCGCTAAGGGGATTGGCGGCTGAATCTGCGACTTTTTCCTGCTCACATAATTTCAAGAAAATTGGGCGTGGGCGGTGAAAGGGGGCGTGTCAGCAGGCCCACCTCCTTTATAATTTTCTGTGCCTGTTTTAGCAAGGGAGCTGGCTTAGATTTAGGCTACATGCACACGATCGTATGTCTTTTGCGGTGCACAAATTGTGGATCCGCAAAAAAAAACGGATGACATCCATATGCCATCCTTTTTTTTCAGATCCATTGTAACAATGTCTAAAATGGACAAGAATACGACATGTTCTATATTTTTAATTTTTTTTGCGGGGCTGCAGAACGGACATACTGATGCAGACAGAAGGAGGTGTGCTGTACGCATTTTTTGCGAACCCATTAAAATAAATGGGTCCATATTCTATCCGCAAAAAAAAAACAGAACGGACACAGAAACATACAACGTTTGTGTGCATGTACGAATTACATTTGGGTAATTATTAGGGAAGCCAGTAATCTCATGACTGCAGAATCAGACTACACAGGGATTGTTTGTTGTCTGTTACCATGGAGACACATAGGTCTGCACAGGAGCTGTCCGCTCAAAATGTTAGATTTTTTGAACACATTTTGGTTGTACAGGTTTATACAGCAGCATAGATGTGCGCCAATTTTTAGTGTTTACATCTTCACATTGTTAATGGGCGACTACTGAAGCTTATCTAAATTCTTTAGATGTGTGCTTTGACGTCCATGGGCCAAATCTATGTAAAAAAAAAAGGGTCCTTTTGGGTTCTTTTGGGTTAGGTTTACCATATAAACACATATGGGGCATTTATCATTTGAGATTGTTTTGTGTCTATCTTAAGTCAGTCTTTTCTTTGTTCCTGCACCGACTTTCTGAACTTGTCTTTTGCACCTTAATAAAATATTTGGAGTGAGTGCAATGTGGTTTACACCTATGTATGATGGGGCACATTTATAAAACGACTGATATATTTGAAACACTTGTCTTTAAATTGCCTCAAATTTCCCTTAACAAATCAGTTTAATTGTATTTGGTTGAAGTCTGACCTCTAGTGGTTGTTCTCTTGTAAACCAGGTTCATATTCACTAAGACTTGTCTCATTGGTTTGCGTATGAAAAAATGGTGCAAATGACTGGAAAAAAGTCACAACTCTATGGCCCCTTTCACACGGGCGAGTTTTCCGCGCGGGTGCAATGCGTGAGGAGGACGCATTGCACCCGCACTGAATCCTGACCCATTCAGTTCTATGGGGCTGTGCACATGAGCGGTGATTTTCACGCATCACTTTTGCGTTGCGTGAAAATCGCAGCATGTTCTATATTCTGCGATTTTCACGCAACGCAGGCCCCATAGAAGTGAATGGGGATGCGGAAAATCGCAAGCATCCGCAATCATGTGCGGATGCGTTGCGATTTTCCCGCATGGTTGCTAGGATACGATCGGGATGGGGACCCGATCGTTATTATTTTCTTTATAACATAGTTATAAGGGAAAATAACGCATTCTAATTACAGAATGCAATGTCTCGGGCTTGAAAGGGTTAACAATAAAGAGTTAACTCCTTCTCCATTGTGCGCAGAGCTCAGAACGTCGTCTCTCTGATAGTTTGCTGCTTGAGGACCTGTGGTGACGTCACAGGTCACATGGTCCAATCATAGAAGCATTTGAGTGGACCATGTGACCCATGTGATCTCTGTGACATCACGGCAGGTCCTTCATCGAACAACAGATGTTCGATGAAGGACCTGCCGTGATGTCACAGGATCACATGGGTCACATGGTCCACTCAAATGCTTCTATGATTGGACCATGTGACCCTGTGACGTCACCACAGGTCCTCAAGCAGCCAAACTATCAAGAGAGACGACGTTCTGGGGCTCTGCGCGTACAATGGGAGAAGGTGTTAACTCTTTATTATTTTTAACCCTTTCAAGCCCGGGAACATTGCATTCTGTAATTAGAATGCGATTATTTTCCCTTATAACTATGTTATAAAGGAAAATAATTACACATACAGAATACTCATCCCGAAACCAGACTTCAGTGATGAAGTCTGACTTCGGGTCTGGGTACCAAGCATGCGGATTTTTTCACGCGCGTGCTCAACGCACTACAAACGTTAGCACACGCGCGGAAAAATCGCGGCGATTCCCGCAACGCACCCGCATCTTATCCGGGCGTCAAACATGACGCCCGTGTGCAAGAGGCCTATCTCTTTCAATGTCAGAAAAAGGCGCAAGTTCCCATCAATACAGGTGGGAATAATAAGCCTGTTAGGAGCGGAGTAGAAATAAGACTATGGGGGTCATTTATTAAGATGTTGGTCTTAGGCTACTTTCACACTAGGAGCAAAATCAGTTGGTAAACGCGGCTTAAAAAATAAAACAGTCGGAAAGAGCTTTTTTACTCCTGAAAATAAGTTCAGACGCTATATGAAATGTGCCGCAATATGTGGGGAAGTGCACCAGGGGGTTACTCACACATAGTGAATGACCCATAATCCAGGTCTAATCTGACTTTCAGCTCTTAAAATGTCTCAAAAATTGACCAAATGTCTCAGAAAACAGTGCAGTTGACATAAGGCCTTATTCACACGTCCATAGTGTTTATGGATCTGCAAATTGCGGATCCATAAACACACCCGGCCGGCAGCCCCATAGAAATGTCTATTCTTGTCCGCAATTGCGGGCAAGAATAGGACATGCTCTACTTTTTTGCGGAGCTGCGGCCGTAAGATCGACGGCGCGCTCTGCAGAACTGATGCAGAGAACACAGTGTGTGCTCTCCGCATCGTTCCGTGCCCCATTCACAGTCAATGGGTCCGCATGTATTCCGCAGAATTGCAGAATACATGCGGACATATATGCAGATGTGTGAATAAGGCCTAACTTGGGACTTTTTCAGGACACAAAACTGACATACGTGATTTGATAAATGTCCTCCATAGTTACCAACAGTCCAGGGGCTGACTTTGGGAACCTAAAGTGGCCCTAAAAAAAATTCTTAAAGTGTCCCCATTTCATAGTTGGGTGCAAATTGATGGCAAGCAGGGCCAGTAATACCATATTGTGGCACATTATACCGCCCCAACAGAGCCAAATACCACAGTCCATCACAAAATACTGCCGCCAGCAGCACAAAATACAACCCCAAAAACTTCCACCGTTCGGCCGTGAGGAGGGACCAGGCGGCCCCATAGGCATTGGCCCACTGGGAAATTGGTCTATGGGCAATCTGCTCCTGCAACTGTCCCAGGAAACAGAATGGAAGGAGGCAGGACGACTGCAAAGGGGATGGGAAGAGTTTGGGCACATTTGCCCCAAAGTGGGCAGCTTGTGGGCGTGTCCTTGGTGTTTTGGGGGGGTCTGACTTGGAATCAACACCTGCTAATTGGTGCATAACTGCGTACATCTGGGGCCATACATTGGCTTATATGAGATTTTTTCTGGGGTATATGGGGAACCAATGCTGCAGACATGGTGTGAATAAAGCCTTATTACAGGTCTGGTTAGTGGTGTGTATTAGTACAGGGTTGATCTGCACTGGTGGCGGATTTTATTCGTCGGTATTTCTTTTGCCGAGTATTTATTAAAAGTCGCACAGCAGTTGATGAATTAGACTCGGCGTATTGTCATTAGTCTGACCTCTGGTTTTCAGTCGGACAGGTTCATATTCACTTAGACTGATCTCATTTATTTGCGCTTGAAAAAAGTTTCATTTGTAAGGAGAAAAGTCTCCAGGAAAATGCGACTTTTAAGGCCTCATGCACACGGCCGTTGTTCGGGTCCGCATCCGAAACGCATATTTTGCGGCTCGACCGCGGACCCATTCACTTCAATGGGGCCGCAAAAGATGCGGACAGCACTCTGTGTGCTGTCCGCATCCAGTGCTCCGTTCCGTGCCCCCGCAAAAAAAATATAGCATGTCCTATTCTTGTCCATTTTGCAGACAAGAATAGGCATTTCTGACAGTGCATGTCTGCTCCGCCAATTGCGGAACGGAACGCGGATCAGCTTCCGTGTTTTGCAGATCCACGGTTTGCAGACCGCAAAACACCAACGGTCGCGTGCATGTAGCCTAATGCAAATAAAAGTTGCACTTCACTGCTCCAAACAGACGAAGAAAAGTCCACCAGCCCAGGGGTGGAGTAGAAACTAGACTGTTTTTGTGACAAATTCAGATGCACCTACATAAATAGTTTAAAAACTTCTGAATTAGTCAAAAAAGTCAAAATAGTCGAACAAGGTGCAAAAGCCTCCAAAACATGCACAATTTGAATAGTAAATACAACAACAAAAAAATAAGACTGTGTAAAACAGCATTTTTTAGACTAAAAACAGATGCAAAGAAATTCAGAAAACCGAATATTTTTTGCGGTCTGCAAATAACGGATCTGCAAAACCCGGATACCAGCCGTGTGCATACCGCATTTTATGGAACAGAACACCAGCCCTATTCGGACACTTTTTTACAGAGCAATGGGGCGGGCGTACGGATGCGGACAGCAGGCGGTGTGCTATCCGCATTTTTTGCGGCCCCATTGAATAACCGATGCAGACACAAATGTATACGTAATGTGAATGGCCCCTATATGTGTCCCCCTTTCTTCCTGTATGGTCTGTATAGAAGGTGCAGCAGGGTCTGTGCTTTATGGCGGCTGCAATTAATAAGAATTAAAGGGGCCCCTCTGTGGGTTCCTGAATGTGTGTATAACAATGATACAATGTGCAGCAATGTACAGTAAAAGTCCCTTAATCCGGCCTCTCCCTATCCAAACATGTTCACACTTTCCAGATGATTGGAGGAAGTTGTCCAGGATTAGAATAAAATGCCTGCTTTCTTCTAAGAACAGCGCCACCCCTGTCCACAGGCTGTGTGTGGTATTGCAGCCCAGCACCATTCACTTCAGTGGAGCCGAGCTGCAATACCAGACACAACCTGCAGACAGACGTGGCGCTGTTTCTGAAAGGAGGCATCCGTGTTTTTCTGATCCAGCGCAGTCGGATCAGAAGGAACAGCTAATTCATGATTTCCCCGGATTATTGGCGTACCTGGTAAATGACGGACTATTGATGCGCCAAGGTGTCGGATTATAGGACGTTTGCTGTAGATGCAGCGGATCGTGCATGACTTGTACTCTTCTTGTATCGATGCTTTATCTTTGTAACCAGATCCTTTTCCTGTCGATTTGTCTTTTAGACCCCGGCGACTCCAGGTGATGCCTTTATGAAATATCCCACCCAGCTGCACCCAGCCATTGCTCCTATGTTCGGACCCCTTTCTTTCAATCCCGTTGCGCTGCCATCAGGTGAAAACAGGCCTTTGTCTATTTTGGAAACACACAGTTATAGGGAATAGTGGGGGGCGTGAGTCTGACTGCAGCTACGTGGACCTCGTGGACCCCGGTGGGGAAGGTCCCTGCACAAGACATTGGGTCAATTGAAGGAGATTTTTATCACTATGTCATATATCATCATAGCTGTCACTCTGCGCCGTCAGCTGCTGCTCCGTCCTGCGTGTCGTTGTCAGGTCTGTGCATCATACAGGAGAGACACGTACATGTCATCCGTGCATGAAGCATGACACAGGTCCGGACACTCAGGGCTGGAAACTACAATGGAGGGTTCTGCTGTCGATAAAGAAAACCTGCCAGCTGTCCTAATAACTCTCTTTCAGTAACTAATCTCATTCCTCATCTTTTCTGTGCTGATCCTCTGATATTCCTCTTAGAAATGTATGAATACACGAGAGTCACTGTTCACCTTGACAGCACAGTGTGTCCCTATACAGTGCACATGGCACAATGGTACGGCCAGACAGCACGACCGTCCACGCATCCAAGCCACACCCACCCACGGCGGCCAATGACTGCACGATTTTGCTGTAAAATTGTTTGGCCATTGGCTGCCGAAGATGGGTGTGGCTTGGCTGCGTGCGGCCAGCCACGTAATGTGGTCATACTTTAAGAATACGTCACCGACAAAGGGAATAGGGACATCCAGTTGACAATGTATTCATATTTCCAGGAGGAATAAAAGAGTAATAGCACAACACAGAGGTCTAAGGAAAAAAAATAATCAAAATTGCTATTTTATGAGGAATACTATAATTTACCAGACATGTCAGGAAAGGCGACACCCAATGCTGGGACCAGGAGTCTAGTGGACGCAAAGGAAGATGTGAAACCACTGATGGTTGTCGCCCAGATGTTGTCTCCTGATAGTGAGTCCTCGAAGCGTTAAAGGGGTTTTCAGATTTTAGTTATTATGTGATTGAGGTACGGTAAAAGAGGGTCCAAAAGCTGGACATAACCGACATGAGGTGCGTGCAATGAGCCCATGACCCGTTCCAGCCTCGGTAACCCTGCTGTAGCAGAGAGCTTCACCAAGAGTCACAACCCTGAGGGTCCTAGTCGGTGGGCTCCCACCAGGGCTATCGGAATGAAAAACAACCCCATGGAACTTGGATCCATCCTGCAGAAGGGGAGGAGGATTCTTCCTGCTCCTTTAAAAAGAAATGGCGGCATCCATTGACGCAAAACTGCATGATTCCGCCCATGATGTTTGATGGTTTGTTTGCAGTCGTGGCGCCCAAATATCTGAATGTGAGACCCCGGCCTAAAGTAGTTGATTATGACTAGTGTTGAGCGAACTTGTTTTTTAAGTTCGGCGTCCAAGGTTCGGGTTCAGATTTATCGAAGAATCCCGTTATGGATTCCAAATTCCGTTATGGTCCGTGGATTCTTCGATAACCCAAATCAAACTTTGGACGCAGAACTTAAAGCACAAGTTCGCTCAACCCTAATTATGAGATATATTTTAAAAAGTCCTCTCCCCCTTCAAATACTTAAAGGGCAAGACAAATGCATCAGGAAAGCAAAGTATAAAGAGGGGGGAAGGGGTCGGATTATATTGGGGTGCAGGGAATTCCAGAGGAGCTCCGAACCTTGAGTGCACATGGAGGTGTGAAATAATCATTTAAAGGTCGAGTCCCCTTTAAGCCGAGGACCTTGTGTTACTGTTTGCTTTCTTGTTACATTGTAGCCCTTGATGTTATCACTTGCAGTTGGCAGTAATAATTAGAGCTGACTTGCAGCAAGTCAAGGAGACCTGACATATAGGACACAGGAGTAAATCATCCCTGGGGGAGCCCGCAGCTCCGACAAATTACCAGGGAGCCAGGAAAATCTATGAATCTCCTTTCGGTAGACGCTTTAGTATCGATCCTCCACCTGTGGCCAATGAAAACAATAAAATAATCGGATTTGTATAAACCGATTGGATAACGTTATAATGTGAACCTTAACGAATTCCGGTTGAGCGCAGCGTCCTAGTCATTGAGCATCGTGTACGTGGAGGGTGGGGGGGGGGTTGTCGCAAGGATCGTGGGGGGCATAGCATAATGTGGATTGGGCTCCACACAGCTGTAGGGAGAAGTGCAGAAACCCCACAGTTCACAGATATATCGTATCAGATGCGTTTACAGGATCCGCGCCGACACTCTGCATTTCTGCTGTAGATGCGCTGCGGCTCCGCCATTGTATCTACACAAGATTGGCCCCATTCAGTTAAGCTTTACCTTACCAAATACGTGAAAGGAATAAACCTCCGCATGTTTCTCCCAGATATCTCATTCACTGTCATTAGATCTTGAATGTTAGCGCATTTCACTGCGGATTCTGCGCCCAAATCCTTCGATCCTGATGGGCACAGATATACATACACAAGTGGCCTGCACATAGGCATATATACCTGCAGACAGCCATATACACACAGAGACACACGCATAGGCATGTAACAACACAGACATATGCGCATATATACAGGGCCTTGAAAAAGTATTCATACCCCTTGAACTTTTCCACATTTTTTTCACGTTACACCCACAAACGTATTTTATTGGGATTTTATGTGATAGACCAGGAGTCAGCAACCTCCGGCCCCTCCAACTCTTGCGAAACTACAAAACCCAGCCTCAACACCCAGCATGCATCTTGGCTGCTTCTCTAATCCGTGCTCTCCTTGCATGGGCGGTCAGTTTAGGTGGACGGCTATGTTTTGGTAGGTTCGCAGTTGTGACATACTCCTTCCATTTTCAGATGATGGATTAAACAGTGCTCCTCAAGATATTCAGAGCTTGGGATATATTTTATATAACCTAACCCTGCATTACACTTTTCCAGAACTTTATCCCTGACCTGTCTGGTGTGTTCCTTGGTTTTCATGATGCTGTTTGATCACTGATGTTCTCTAACAAACCTCTGAGGCCTTCACAGAACAGCTGGAGTTATACTGAGAATACATTACACTCCAGTGGACTCTATCTACTAATCTACACACACACACACAGATCTGCACACAGCCATATACATGCACACAGACACACACACACAAGTATGTGCCAACACGTGAACACAGCCATACTTACACATGCACACAACCAGATGCATGCAGACATACACACTTGACCTTACTAGAGTCTGACAACCAGACAGGCAAACCAGGCAGCTGCAGTGGAGCCCATGAGATGGGGGCACAGCTCTAGCCCCTCCTCCTTTGCAGAGACCTACCTGACCTTCTTCTCGCACAGCTGCTATGTTTCTTGCAATGTATCAGTGTAGGTAAGTATTGGCATAATTTGAAGCTTCTGCAGCTGCAAAATGTGAACCGGCCTCAATGCTATCCCAGCAGTTAGGTGACATTACGACAATGGCAGAAGGGGCTCTTGTCCCCCACTGGCCCCTGTGTTCTGGTGCAACTCCTCCTTTAGGTGCACCGTTGTAGGCAGCAGAGGTGTAGCTTGGCTTTCCTGCACCTGGGGTAGGGGTTCAGATTTGCGCCCCCCTACCCCTCCCCCACGCACAACCAATTTGCATAAAAAGGGGCCAATTTTTTTTACACTAAGCCTCTAACTCCGCCTAATGCATAACTACACTCAGCCAGTCCCACCTAATAAACTCTATCATAGGGTACACGGCGGTACCAATACTCATCCAGGGTGTCGCTGGCGGCGGCGGGATGTTCGCTGATACGGAAAAAGGTTGCGGTGGTCATAGAGAAAAAAGAATAATCATATAAGGAAGGGATGGCGACTGTCCATGTTAAAGTGGTTATCCAACCCCTATAATGCCCCCCACAATGCCCGGGCACCTCATACAGGTTATACTTACCCCGACACCCGCGTTGCTCTTGATGCCCACACGGCCGCCGCTGCACCTTAACGTCACACGGATCAAAACATCCGGCGCCGGCGGGTGTCAGCCAATAGCAGGCCGCGATGGGGACGAGCCTCCCTAGCGTCACCCACAATGCTAGGGAGGCTCGTCCCCTTCCTCTCCTGTCCCTTTCCACCACTGACTGAAATGGGGCGCAGGGAGGTGACACTTGTGTCTGTATTTAACATGCAGATAATACGACGCAGGTGAAATACTGTGACATCTGATGCCTGCCCGTAAATATACCCTGTCTGGCTGGATGGACAGACCTCATGGCACCAGCTGCACATGAATGCACTGAGCAATCGCTACAGGAGCCCCTGAAATTCTCCACGTCCAAGCAGCAGCACACAAAACAATTAGACGCGGTCATTCAGTGTAAAGCATGGCGGCGTTTACTTAATTTTAAGCAATGCAGCAGGTCGACCATAAGTTTATTCATAATTGAAGACTATCTGCTCATCTGCCTGCAGCCTGGAAAAGAGACCGCAGGGTTCTCATGAGGCAGTGCAGACCCACAGCGCCACCTAGTGGCCATTATTATACTACATAGGTATCCAGCCCCTCTGTACTGCATCTGACCAGCAGGATGGACACGCTGCAGACCTGACCAGCAGGATGGACACGCTGCAGACCAGCCAGCAGGGTTTTCTGCTGCCGATTCTTTCTTTCATGATTGCAAAATCTGGAATTTGCGAATCATTCAGAGTTATGAAAAAACCCACTGAAATCTCAGAAAATATCACTGGTACTTTGTATCATGTGAAGCCGTGAACTAAGCATTGTGAATGGGACATTCTGACTACGTCTCTGATGACCTTTACCAGTTATATCTTCTGACACGTCTCAGTTCTCTAGATGTGAACCTTCCCTTTCGCTTAGGCCTCTTGCACAGTATTTTGCGGACCGTATACTGGCCGTTTTTTCAGTTCAGTATACTGACAGTATACTGAACTATTCACTTCAATGGGCCTGCAAAAAATACTGAAGTGTCTCCGTATGCCTTCCTTTTCCGTTTTTACGTTCCGTTTAAATATAGAACATGTCCTATTCTTGTCCGCAAATCACGTTCAGTGGCTCCATTCAAGTCAATGGGTCCGCAAAAAAAACGGAAAGCATACGGAAAGGCATCCGTATGTCTTCTGTATCCGTTCCGTTTTTTGCGGAACCATCTATTGAAAATTTAAAGACCAGCCCAATTTTTTCTATGTTATTACTGTAAACTGTATATGCCATACGGAAAAACGGAACAGAAACGGAAACACAACGGAAGCAAAAAATGGAAAAACGGATCCGAAAAAAACGGACCGCAAAACACTGAAAAAGCCATACGGTCGTGTTCAAGAGGCCTTATACTGATGCTGAGATATAGAGCATGTCAGCCTTTCCCAAAAATATATGGAGGCGACTAACTAGAACATTGTCTTCATCCCCTTTTTATGTAAATTGAGGGGATGTAAAACAAATAATATCGCCATACAGTGATGTACTCAATAATGCCACCACACTGTATATTGACAGTAGTGCCATATAGTGCCCAAATAATACTGACATAGAATGATGTACTCCATAATACCTCCATACTGTGCAAATGCAGTGGCCAAATAATGCTACCGTAGGGTGATGTACTCAATAAGTCATAATACTGCCATACTGTGACGTACTCCATAATTACTTCATGCTGTGCACACATAATACTGCCATATAGTGATGTAATACATAATACCACAATATTGTGCATATACCAGTACCCAAATAATGCTGCTGTAGACTAATGTACTGTACAATAGTACCATACTGTGCACAAATAATGCTATGTAGTGGTTAAATTGTATGGCCATATAGTGATCTACTGTATGCCAGGACGATGTGCAAACACAGAGTGATGTACTTCACAAAACCTCCGTACTGTGCAAATGAGGTGCCCAAATAATACAGCCATACAGTGATGTACTCCATAATACCACCATACTGTGCAATACAGTGCCTAAATAATACTGCTACCACACCCCTGAATCCGGATGCTCACCCGCCAAATCCGGCTTAGTTGCAGACCCTGTTATTGCTCTCCTTATAACCCTTCTGCAGTATAATAAATACAGGTGGACTACAAGTCCCAGCATTGCCTACCCAGCTGGTGCCATCCATCGTCCACCACCATCTGGCATCTGACACGTCTATTTTAATTCACCTCAGTTGAAACATCAATTTATTTAACGACTCGTTAGGTTTACGAGAAGATTCTCCCAATCCCGGAATTACCGTTTCCATCTGATAACGGAGAAGAAGAATGCCCCCTTTACTGACAGCTCCTGATTACCAGAGACCCCCCCCTCCCCCGAGTGGCAGGGCTATTATATATGCATAGCTTCCATGACTAGCGCATTAAAACAAGATGGATGATATCACCGAGGTGTCAGCTTTAAATTAACCCTTAGCACTCTGCAAAGACTCCCTACAAATTAGTCCCTTAACCTCTTTAGCGGCGCAGAGCTCGGCCTCCTGGGAAGGTTTAAGGTCGAGATTTACAAGACATGATTAATTCACACCTCTCTGATAAAGACAAGAACGGCGTTAATTTAAGGGAGGGGTGCAGTGGGGTGACCCGGAAAAACAGTCTTTGGAAAATTGAAATTTGACGGCTTTTATGTTTGTTCCTTATGGGTCCAGAACATGTAAATGATTTTTCATATATGTAACCAACCCCCGGCCCCCCATTGGTGGTTCGTATTTCCCCTGCACTGAAATTAATGGGCGTCTATAATGCAGACACATTAGCCCCCCCAAACTTCTGAGCCGCTCTTCGTAGTAACCCTCCTGATCTAACAAGCCAATCATGCAATAATTAATCAAAGATAATAAAATAAATGATAAACATCTTCTCCCTGTGCTGAAATATAATACATGTGCAGTTCCCTAATATATGTTCATCAGCCAATCAGAAGCCACAACAGAGGAGCCTTGGTGAATAACACTTCTTCTCTGTATCCAATTTTAACGGGGTATGAATACTTTTGCAACAGTCTATAGCAAACACCCTCTTGGTCTACTATAGTTTGGTCAATTAGAGTTTCTCACAGGGAGGGAACATTTCACTTGTAATTTTCTCTCCTGGATTAACAAAATAGCAGCTTTAAAAGGTCCTGGGGCCAGCAAATTTTTATTATGACCCTACAGACTGCACGGTATTCAAAGCATTCCCTATATATTTACTGATATCCTATACACATCCTTTTATACAATAGACAGGCTGTTATACTCTGTTTGGCCTGCAGGAGTGCTGTACATAAAGTGCACCGTTCTCCTTTAATACTATAGACAGTATTACTGTCTTTAATACTATAGAGAGTATTATCCTTTAATACTATAGACAGTATTAATGTCTTACTCCTTTTATACTATAGACAAGCTGTGATACTATGTTTGGTCTGCGGGAGTGCTGTACATAAAGTGCACCATTCTGCGTTTATACTATAGACAGGCTGTCATACTTTGCTTGGCCTGCGGGAGTGCTGTGTATAAAGTGCACCGTTCTCCTTTCATACTAGAGACAGGCTGTGATACTTAGTTTGGCCTCCGGGAGTGCTGTGTATAAAGTGCACCGTTCTCCTTTAATACTATAGACAGACTGTAATACTCTGTTTTACCTGCGGGAGTGCTGTGTATAAAGTGCACCGTTCTCCTTTAATACTATAGACAGGCTGTGATACTCTGTTTGGCCTGCGGGAGTGCTGTACATAAAGTGCACCGTTCTCCTTTTATACTATAGAGAGGCTGTGATACTTAGTTTGGCCTGCGGGAGTGCTGTACATAAAGTGCACCATTCTCCTTTAATACTATAGACAGGCTGTGATACTCTGTTTGGCCTGCGGGAGTGCCGTACATAAAGTGCACCGTTCTCCTTTAATACTATAGACAGGCTGTGATACTCTGTTTGGCCTGCGGGAGTGCTGTACATAAAGTGCACCGTTCTCCTTTTATACTATAGACAGGCTGTGATACTCTGTTTGGCCTCCGGGAGTGCTGTGTATAAAGTGCACCGTTCTCCTTTTATACTATATAAAGCCTGTGATACTCTGTTTGGCCTGTGGGAGTGCTATAAATAAAGTGCACCGTTCTCCTTTAATACTATAGGCAGGCTGTGATACTCTGTTTGGCCTGCGGGAGTGCTGTACATAAAGTGCACCGTTCTCCTTTAATACTATAGGCAGGCTGTGATACTCTGTTTGGCCTGCGGGAGTGCTGTGTATAAAGTCTATGGCTCTCCTGACAGTGATGTATTTATAATGAAGTCACATTTCATCTTCTGTTAGATTTCAATGTCTCATTGTGTTTTCTTATGATTTTCTTAAGGCTACGTTGCGATGGGAGCTGTCCAGCCTTCATTCTGGGGACAACAACCATTGATACAACCACAAATGGTCCTTGGTGGTCAGTCTCCAGTTGCTCAGGTCATGCAGGGAAGCCAAACAATAGCATGGGCTCAACCGGGCCTCTACCCTCCTACTCAGCAACAGCCATGGCCAACCCTTCCGGGCCAGTTTCCACCTACTGCCTTCATGCCAACACAAACTGTATTGCCTTTCCAAGCAGCCATGTTCCAAGGTACTACTGCCCCAGTAGCCGCTGTTCCACCAACCACTGACTCATTGCGATCAAGTCCTCTACAACCCGGCCAGAAAGTAACGAAAGAGATGTTTAAAGATTTTCAGATGGTGAACCCCCCTCCGGTGCCATCCCGGCAGCCAGATCAACCGTCCCTCTCTTGTACCTCAGAGGCCTTCTCAAGCTACTTCGACAAAGTTGGGTTGGCTCAGGATACAGACGACTGTGACGACTTTGATATCTCACAATTAAACTTGACGCCTATGACTTCCACTTCACCGTCAACTAACTCACGTAAGTAGCAGACCGCGAGAGCCAGCGCGCTGAGCTGTCATGGTGCTTCTGTAGCCCCTATGGACCCTAAAGTCTCGTCATTTCAACCAAAGGGATATTTCGGTGTCACCAAATTAAGATGACTGTATAATGGACACTGCTGATACAATTTTACAATATACTTTAGTATCTATTCCTCATAGTATTTCCTTCTAGTGGTTACCAATCTGTCCTGGTACTGAGGTGGACACACAGGTCTTATAACTGTACTGTTACTGTAACGTGCACCTGTGTGTCCTCAACATAGTGCCATCCAATAGAAGGAAAGTTCCTTCAGTTACAGAATGCAGCAAGCAGAGATCTTGAAAACCGTGAAGAATTGATACACAAAGTATTTTTGAAAATGAATCACTGTCCATTGTACAATGTATTACCTGGTCGCAGTGGATACAAATCAGTCCTGGTCATGTGGCGGCACACAGGCACTCGTTACAGCAACAGTATTGAATCGTCTCATTCATACGAGTTCTGCA
This sequence comes from Bufotes viridis, assembly GCA_033119425.1. Lineage (NCBI taxonomy): Eukaryota > Metazoa > Chordata > Amphibia > Anura > Bufonidae > Bufotes > Bufotes viridis. The sequence goes on from CM065596.1 coordinate 152,064,626, forward strand.
CCTGAGGTTGGGTGTTCCTGAAGCTGAGGACACAACCCACCCACCCCACACACACACACACACACACACACAAACAAACAAACAAACACACACTTGATTGAAAGCAGCTTTATCTAGTTTATCTAGTCAAATATTGGTGGCAGAGAAGACTTCTAGGCACAGAGGTCGTCCCACCAGCATCCTCTTTCCTCAGGGGTCTGCCTTCTCGAAGTCACTGCAGGGACCCCTATAATCAATCATCCTGAGTGTCTTCCTGCTGCTGGGTGAGCTGTACATCGGGCCCCAGAGTGAATTTTACTGGAGGGCCCTAGGCACCCAGTGCTAAGAAATACAGGTGACAACCATTGTGGAAACTGTATTAGTGGTCAAATGGTTGTCACTCAGCTTTCACAGATACAGATAAGGAACAAAAAAGGTCTGCGCAAGCGCAGAGTGGAAGAACAGATCCGTTAATGCGTCAATTTTCAATGTCGGATCCCCCCTTAATACATTTCAATGGTAATAAATGGCGGATCCGTCATTCCGTCAAGTGTTTCCGCATTTTTGAACGGAGACGGAGATAAAAATACAACATGCTGCTGTTTTATCTGCGTCCAGAAAACGTGAAAAGACTGAACTGAAGACAAACTGATGCAAACGGAACGGATTGCTTTCCATTCAGAATACATTAGGATAAAACTGATCTGTTTTTTTCCGTTATTGAGCCCCGAGGACCGAACTCAATGACGGAAAACTTTGACGCTAGTGTGAAAGTACCCTTACAAAAGTGAAATCATGAAACATTTTGCAATTCTGTGCATGAATTTTTTGCCATCCTGGTGACCTGTGATGGCTGACAGTGAATAGAGCTATATAAACCTCTCGTTAAGGCCTTATGCACACGACCGTATGTGTTTTGCGTCCACAAATTTTGCATCCACCAAAAAAAACAATGATGGACAGTTTTTTTGGGCGGATCCGTTTTTTTGGCAGATCTATTGTAATAATCACTATCCTTGTCCGCAAAGGTGAATAAAATAGGGCAACAGGACTGTATGTAATATAATGTAAACACGGACCACGGATGCGGAACAAAAACGGTTGACCATCCGCATTTTTTGACGGACCCATTGAAATGAATGGGGAAGCATCTTATCCGTGAAAAAAAACGGAATGGACAGGGAAACAAACAACGGTCGTGTGCATGAGGCCTAAAACACAAGCTGAATATGTTCAAGGCACAAAGGCGCAGGGCTCGTTACAATGTATCAGCACTTTCTCCACCTCGGTGTCAGCTGGACTTGATGGGGCCGGGTATTCGAAATAAGAACGCATATGTTCACTACAAACAGAGATCTTAAAAATGGGAGGAACAGAAACAAAAAGTTACAGAATTTTTCATGACAAAATGAATATGAAATAGTACAGGATCCCAGGAAGGAGTAACAACCATGCAGGGTGCTTTATTTATTTTTTACTATCACCCTTTTACTATTAAAAAATGCCACATTTTTGGAAATAAATCATGCAGAGGCAATTTTTTGCAAAACTTTTTGTGCTACTTTGTTACAAGTAATGTTGCAGCAATATATATTTTTTTTACTGTCAGCATTTTACTCCAGCTTGAACGGATTGTCAGTAAATGACAAATCTCTTCATTTACCGTCTCAGGAATCCATCCGCGGCGCGCCGTTTCTCTCCGCGCCCGTGGCTCGACTTGAAGTGTCCTTTTTCATTAGCCAGAGCATTAATGACAGCGGTATTTGCCTTGATAGGAAAAAAATTAATCAAAGACGCCCAGATAGGATCCCGCCACACTTGCATATGTAGACGGCGCCAAAAAAAAGACTGTGTTCCGGGCGCCTTCTCCAAATACGGCCGCCTGATGGATGCATTTGTTTCTGTATGAAAAATGCATCTCAACAGGTTTAGACAGCAAACAGGCTGCAGAGGAAAATTATTAGTTTCGAACCACTGACTCCAAAAGGAATTTGATGGAGTCTGTTTAACGTCTGGCAGGCAAATCTGTAATATAAAATGAAATATGGCTTCATAACAGACCGTGTTCTTTATCTATCCTCTAACAAATGATGCTTTGCTCTCCACCTAAGCATGTCCTCCAGAGCTGCGCTCTTTCTCAATGTCATTTTAATACTCTCTGTACATTTTATTTTATTTTTTTGGGAGGGTGGGGGGGATTTTTAAAAACTTGATGTGTACATGAGAGTTTTGCATGTGTTCTGATTGTTTCCAATGTCTTCTCCAGCCCCTACTCCGGCCCCAAGGCAGAGCTCCCCATCAAAGTCCTCGGCGTCTCACACAAGTGATCCCAACGCAGATGACATCTTTGAAGAAGGCTTTGAAAGTCCCAGTAAAACTGTAGAAGATGCTGTAAGTTGTTCTTACATATTCAAATTCCAATCCTTCGTCCCCCAGACAATAGAAAACTGCAGACAAAAATTCTTTCCTTGGTAGATGAAGGAACTGGGGCCGTTTTATAAGATTTCTTTTTTGATGCCCCAAAAATGCGTTAGTCATTGGTTTGATCTCGTGTTCTGGAAGGACCCGTCTGAATAAGAGAAAAGATGTTTTAAGAGACAAGGTCTCCTGATGTCACCGGAGATGTGGAGCATTTTCCTAATCTTTTGTGGGTAAGAGGTATCAAATAAAAATGTGATCGTGAGGTTAAAATTCCTAAAGCTGTTGTAAGCTATGGAGGTGATGGACCATCATTCTAATGTCGTGGGTAACTTACAAAAAGTAAGAATTTGTACACTTGGGCTACTCTACATGACCACATCTGATGTCTACCGCGATGTAGTGGCGAGTCGACCCATCGCCGCATTCTTTCCCAGTGATTGTTTTGTGCCGCTGCTAAGACTAGGGTTGCACCGGGTATCGAATTATCGATACACAACACAATCAATACTTTTGAAGCGGTATCGATTCGATACCAGGATTTGCCAATTACGATACTATCAGGGAACATGGCGCGCGCTGCTCTCAGTGCGCTCCATGTTCTCCTCAGCAGCACAGGAGAGAAGGAGTCACTCCCTCCACCCCCCTGTGCCGCTGCTGCCAATAAGAAGAGAGACGGGAGGAGGAGAGGACGGGCTGTGGCCACTGCGCCACCAATTATATATACAGGCGGTGGGTGCCGGCGGCAGAATCACATAGCCGGCACCCGACCTCTATGACAGGACGCTGCGATCCGCTGCAGTTAACCCCTCAGGTGCGGCATTTGAGGGGTTAACTGCTGCGGATCGCAGTTCCCTGTTATAGAGGCCGGGTGCCGGCTATGTGATTCTGCCGCTGGCACCCGCCTCCTGTATTTGTAATAAAAGGTTACTTATCTTCATTGGTGGTGCAGTGCGCTCTCCCCCCCAGTATTACAATCATTGGTGGCAGTGGCCCCAGGGTTTCCCCCCTCCTCCTCATTGGTGGTGCAGTGCGCTCTCCCCCCCAGTATTACAATCATTGGTGGCAGTGGCCCCAGGGTTTCCCCCCTCCTCCTCATTGGTGGTGCAGTGCGCTCTCCCCCCCAGTATTACAATCATTGGTGGCAGTGGCCCCAGGGTTTCCCCCACTCCTCCTCATTGGTGGTGCAGTGGACGCTACTGAAGCCCTGGCTGCCATGGTAAGCTCCCTGCTGTGTGCACTAAGCACAGGGCAGCAGGGAGAGTGTGAGGTCCTATTCACCCTAATCGAGCTCTATTAGGGCGAATAGGACAAGGGATGAAAAGATCCCAGGTTCTAGACCCTAAGGGGGCTAATAGTTATTAAATAAATTGAAAAAAATAAATCGCCCCCTCTCCCAATTTTAAATATAAAATATAAAAACAATAAATAAATAAACATATTACATATCGCCACGCCCAAAAAAGTGTGAACTATTAAAATATTTAAAAAAATATCTCCTATGCAGTGAACACCGTAACAGAAAAAAAAAACGCACAATTCGCCACTTTTTAGTCACCTTATCCCCCCAAAAAATAAGATCGGACTGTTCGATTATGGGCCGGAAGTTCCATAAAGTGCAGAATGCATGCTGCTTTTTTGGTGTTTTATTTTTTTTGCGTGTTATCGAATGGTATCGAGTATCGCAATACTTTTTTAAGGTATTGAAATCGAATAAAAATTTGGGATCGTGACAACCCTAGTTGAGACAACCTTAATTATTGCCATTATAATCCCATTCCTCCAGACCCCTTTACACATGCACACTTGGTTTCAACAGGGAGACTATAAACTGCTGCCAGACTCTGGTATAGCTTATCTCCCCTGAAAAGGATTGGACATGTTGATATCCAGCTGCTTGATCCTTATCCGGACATCTGCTCTCGTTGAAAGATCCACCATGAAAGCCTCAGACTCAAAATGTTCAACCAGTTAGGCCCTATTTACACGTCCGCAATGTCGTCCGCATGTATTCCGCAATTCTGCGGAATACATGCGGACCCATTGACTGTGAATGGGGCACGGAACGATGCGGAGAGCACACACTGTGTTCTCTGCATCAGTTCTGCGGAGCGCGCTGCCGATCTTACGGCCGCAGCTCCGCAAAAAAGTAGAGCATGTCCTATTCTTGCCCGCAATTGCGGACAAGAATAGACATTTCTATGGGGCTGCCGGCTGGGTGTGTTTATGGATCCGCAATTTGCGGATCCATAAACACTACGGACGTGTGAATAAGGCCTTAAACAAAGTATCTCCAGACTAAGGGCTTGTTCACACGGCCATTGTGCAGCTGTTCCGTGCATTTGGTACCGCAATTTGAACGTCCATGCGGCGTCTGAGACGGATCCAGACTAGTGATGAGCGGCAGGTGCCATATTCGATTTCGACGAAATTCGCGAATATTCGAATGAATATTCGTTTCATATTCGTCGAAATCGAATATTCGTCATTTTTTCTAGTTATCGCGATTAACATGCGATTTAAATAATCGCATATTGCGATTTGTACTTAAGGCTACTTTCCTATTGGTTTCATATCTAGAATTAGCGAGGATGACGAATATGACGAATGTATTCGTCTATTCCTCAAAACGAAGATAACGAAGTATTCTACATCTTCGTTTTAGCAACCTATTCGTCAACTTCGCTAATTCTAGCAATCAAATAGGAAGGTTGACTATAGAGACAACTGTGTTAAATTCGCTATGCGATTTTTTTTTTTTTAATAAATAGAATACTTATAATAATTTTATCAAGTAATATAATTATTGTATTAAAAAAAAAAATCGCATAGCGAATTTAACACAGCTGTCTGGTAAGTCAACCTTCCTATTTGATTGCTAGAATTAGCGAATAGCGAAGTTGACCATGACGAGACGAATAGGTAGCTAAAACGAAGATGTAGAATACTTCGTTATCTTCGTTTTGAGGAATATGACGAATACATTCGTCATATTCGCTATTCTCTAATTCTACCAAGCCAACCATAACTTCTGTGCTCATGGAGCGTCCCCATCACCATGGGAACGTCTCCATATACTAAAATGTACTGTCGGATTTGAGGAATTACGTTGAAATCGCAATGCGATTAATTCAAGTTATATTAATCGCATTGCGATTTCAACTTAGAGCTGGGTTTATAATGGGTCAGCTTGCTAGAATTAACGAAGTTAACGAATATGGAATATAGCAGCAGTGCTAAGTTGAAATCGCAATGCGATTAATTTAACTTAAAGTATTCGCATTGCGATTTCAACTTAGCACTGCTAGTGCATAGCTATACTCCATATTCGTTAATTCTAGCCTATGTAAGATAGCAGTGCTAAGTTGTAATCGCAATGCGATTAATATAACTTGAATTAATCGCATTGCGATTTCAACGTAATTCCTCAAATCCGACAGTACATTTTAGTATATGGAGATTCTCCCATGGATGGGGACGCTCCACATGAGCACGGAAGTCGGCAGAAGCGGCAACGGGCACTGACTAGAGCAGCCAGGAAGCCAGGAATCCTCAGGACAGGTAAGAACTACTTTTGGGAAGTAGGAAAGAAAAAAATATAACTAAAAAAAAAAAAAAAAAAAAAAAAAAACGAATATTCGAAATAGCGAATTTATAGCGCTATATTCGAAATATTCGCGAATTAGCGAAGTGCCGATATTCGCTAAAAAAATTCGCTTTTCGAATATTCGCGCTCAACACTAATCCAGACCCATTCAACTTGAACTCTATTTTTTTTGCAGTGCGGAGGCACGGACAGAAACCCCACGTAAGCACTCCGTAGTGCTTCCTTTCCGCATCTCTGTGATTGCGGACCCATTCAAGTGAATTGGTCCGCATACGTGATGCGGAGTGCACAAGGGCCGCAATACGGCCACGGGCACACAACGGCTGTGTGAACAAGCCCTAAAGCTGGCCATACTCATGCCTGGCCAAAAGCTATCTTTCTCAACTCCATAAACATGCATGCTTGGCTCAGCTGAGCATGCCTGTGGTCTGAATGAGGAAAGGGGAGAAAGCTGTCGGGCACCTCTATCCCCTTAAGTCTCCTCTGGTGAAGAAAAGGATTTGTCATGTTGAATTCCAACTGACCTATCCATATCTCCCATAACCTCTGAGAGCCTGGACACCCCATACATTTTAGATGGTCAACCAACCTTGTCAAAATGTGTGGCTAGCCCTAGACTAGTTCTACATGGGGACGGTGCTCACAGTTTACTAGGTCTTACCTAGGTTCCTTGATGTCCAAAGATGGCCCTTGCATGTGGTTCAAGCCCCCCCCCCCTTTTTTTTTCTGACCTTGTGTTTTTAAGAAAGGACACATGCTTTTGAAATGGCCTATAATTGGTGAAGACCATCACCCGCATGTGGTGGCTCCTGGGTTGTCGCAAAACGACAGTTTCCATCATGTCATGGCCGCCACATGCTGGGTGTTATCATTTAACGATGTCTGGAGAACCGTAGGTTGGAGATCAGGAACGGTGGGCAATAACCCCATGGGATATGACAGCTGCAATAAGGGTGGTGGAAACCACATAACATCCGCTCCCATTGACGCTCCTAACGCTTTATCTTCTTTCTGCACTAAACTGAACTTTGCCTCCTTTTGTCGTCCTTCTCTTCTTGCATTGTAGCCCGATGCTTCTGTAGCCTCTGCTGATGTAGGTGAGCCCAGTGGGGACTCTATAAGCCCACAGGTCGTTAGCTAGAGAGCACAGACTGGGGTAGGTACCTGTCCTTCCTCCTATTCTTGTTGTGTTTTGCTACTTTGTATCCATCTCACCATTTCATCGCTTTGTGTCTGTTTCGTGCTTAATGCCTGTTCATGACATCACCGGAAACTGATTTTCATTTGTTTTTATAGTGTATGATGTAATGTGGGAGGGGGGCACAAATGGAAGAAAAAAATATTCATTCAGCAGCACCTGACAACCCCCTCGAAAATGTTCTGTAATCATTAATGTCTTCTTGTATCTATCAAATGTCAGAATTACATTGCTGGAGTCTGGTATGTCTAGTGATAATACCGGTTCAGCTGTTTAGTGGACAAATTACAGTATCCCTGGTGGTATGTCGTTAATAAATGCCATCTAGTTTAATGATTTATCAGCCTCTCTGGGATCCTGCTGTAGTTTTTGAACACATCAGATCCGCACTTTTTGCGGACAGGATGCAGACCCACCCATTTCAATGGGGCCACAAAAGATGCGGACAGAAGTTAAAAAATAAATGGTGGCATGCACTCGGCCAGGATCCTTATTTTACGGATCCGCGATTTGCAGACCACAAGATGGAGGCGAACGTGTGCATGAACGCTTATTGTAATTGCACCTCCCTGGTGTCCAGGAGGTTAATAATGGCATCAGCAGGGTCTATTGAGTTCCTAAGAGTCTAGTGAGGTTATAATATTTACTAGAACTAGTTGGTTTAATTATAGTAATCCCAGTATTTATTCCATATGATAATTATTATTATTATTATTATTAGTAGTATTATTATTTATTAACCAAATAGAGGATAAAAGATAAACCATTGTATAAAATGTGTTTATCTCACTGGAAACCCCTTTTCATAGCAATATCTCTGCTGTCTAGTAGATCACTAAGACTATCGTTATGATCTAGTGCATGAATGGCCAACCTTTGGCTCTCCAGCCGTTGTAAAACTACAATTCCCACCATGTCCTGCTATAGGCTGATAGCTGTAGGCAGTCTGGGCATGCTGGGAGTTGTAGTTTTGCAACAGCTGGAGAGCCGAAGGTTGGCCATCGCAGATCTAGAGTATTAAAACATACAACCCTGGTGTCTAGTGCGTAATTATATCTTCCTGGCATCTAGTAGGTTAATAATTATAACTCTGGTGTCTAGTGTTTATTGATATCTCCCTGGTATCTGATGGGGTGATAATTATAATCCTTGAGTCTAATATGTAATCCTATATCCCTGATACCTGGTGGGTTAATAATTATAATCCTGGTGTCTAGTGTGTAATCATATCTCCCTGGTATCTAGTGGGTTAATACATTTAAGCGTGGTGTCTAGTATGTTATTATATGACCCTGGTATCTAGTGGGTTAATAGTTAGAACCCTGTTGTCTAGTATGTTATTATATGACACTGGTATTTAGTGGGTTAATAGTTAGAACTCTGGTGTCTAGTATGTTATTATATGACCCTGGTATCTAGTGGGTTAATAGTTAGAACTATGGTGTCTAGTATGTTATTATATGACCCTGGTATCAGGTGGGTTAATAGTTAGAACCCTGGTGTCTAGTATGTTATTATATGACCCTGGTATCTAGTGGGTTAATATTTAGACTCCTTGGGCCAGATTTATCATTACACTTCCATCTTACTCCAATTTCACATAAGTCCAAAGTCACTTTAGGATAGTCAGATTTATTAATGGTCCTTTAATACTGTGATAAATGTGGATTGACGATCGCAGTTTATCCTTCAGTAAGCGGCTTTACAAAAGTCGCACATATTTACAAAAAAGTCGCATGTTCTATTAAAATGTCGCATAAGATAAGCATGGTCCCCCCTGGAGTGAAATTGCGCATTTTTTTGCGACTTTTTTGTGACTTTTTAAATGGTTGCAATAGTAAATCTGTCTAGAGATTCATTTACATAAGACAACACGCCCACTTTCACAAAACTGGAGAGCTTAGTGCAGAGCTTGAAAAAGTCGCAAAAAAATGCGCAATTTTACCGATTGCGCATTTTTTTGAGACTTTTTCACTCCATTAAAGTGACTTTAGCTAATGATAAATCTGGCCCCTTGTGTCTAGTATGTTATTATATGACCCTGGTATCTAGTGGGTTAATATTTATAACCCTGGAGTCTAGTATGTTATTATATGACCCTGATATCTAGTGGGTTAATATTTAGAACCCTGGAGTCTAGTACGTTATTATATGACCCTGGTATCTAGTGGGTTAATATTTATAACCCTGGAGTCTAGTATGTTATTATATGACCCTGATATCTAGTGGGTTAATAGTTAGAACCCTGTTGTCTAGTATGTTATTATATGACCCTGATATCTAGTGGGTTAATATTTAGAACCCTGGAGTCTAGTATGTTATTATATGACCCTGGTATCTAGTGGGTTAATATTTATAACCCTGGAGTCTAGTACGTTATTATATGACCCTGGTATCTAGTGGGTTAATATTTAGAACCCTGTTGTCTAGTATGTTATTATATGACCCTGGTATCTAGTGGGTTAATATTTAGAACCCCGTTGTCTAGTATGTTATTATATGACCCTGGTATCTAGTGGGTTAATATTTAGAACCCTGTTGTCTAGTACGTTATTATATGACCCTGGTATCTAGTGGGTTAATATTTAGAACCCTGTTGTCTAGTACGTTATTATATGACCCTGGTATCTAGTGGGTTAATATTTAGAACCCTGTTGTCTAGTATATTATTATATGACCCTGGTATCTAGTGGGTTGATATTTAGAACCCTGGAGTATAGAGTGTAATTATGTCTCCCTGATATCTAGATGGTTATTAATTATATCCCTGCTGGTCTATTTGTACATACAGGTGATGTTACAAGTCAAGCTAATATTTTTTCCCACCCGCAGGTCAGATCAGAAGATCCTGTCTACGCTCAGATCAGAAGACCTAAGAAATAGAGTTAACAAGCTCGCAATGCTCCAAGACTTGACTGAACATAGGGCTGGCTATGGCACGTTGATGGCAGCACTTGACCATAACAATGGGTTTAACCGGCCTCCTGAAAGAAGAAAAACCCTGGTGACCGGAGCACAAGGGTGAACGGCAACAACACACATCGGCTCTAACATCATTAACTTGAAAGCTTCTGCAAGGAACGTTGATTCTAGACTTGATCAATCATCAAGCTAATTTTTTTTTTCGTGAAGGACGACGTGATTAGTATTTTACTAATGTTTCCACAACTTTTTTGTTCTTTGTTTCTTTTTTTTATAAACAAACAAACATAATGTAGCAAAAAGTTCCGGCTGACGAGACTGAAGTTTACACTGGGTTTTCTTTATTAATGTTTTATTAGAAATGTTTTGAAAATATCAACGAGGGACGGCACATTTCTTTATTTCACAAGAAGTTGCTAGAAAAGACACTTTTTTCATTCTTTATTTTTTTTTTTTTTGGAAGGGTGAAGGGTTGGGAGGGGGTCACACTTTCCAAACACTGGGTACTATAAGAAAATGAATATTGTTTTTATAATATGGTCTCTAAGACTGATGGGAGGACATTCGAGACCTGCACCATTGTAGACCAGATTCTCAACACTGTATGGAAGAAGGGACAATGTAATGACCAGATTGTTATTATGGACAAAGGAACTTTCTAATTAAGGAGTTGGGAGGTATTTTTCCTCCGCACTTAACCTTGCTGCTGTTCGGCTATGCAGACAAGATTCTTCTACTCGTGCCATTTTTGAAAAAAAAAAAAAACTATTAATTTGCCCAACAACTCTGGAATAATTCCAAATCTGGATTTGGATATAATCAGACTTTCTTCTGGAACTTTCGAGGCATGAATTTTGTTATATAAAAAAAAAAAAGAAAGAAAAAAATTATGTGATTAAACAACTCATCTCTGTCTCTTTTGTACATTAGGAAAAAAAAATTTTTATTTTATAATCGTGACATAAAATTCTTGAAAATGGGGAAAGGCTTTAAATAATTCACATAAAAAGGGCAGGTTTTGTAAATATAAGCTATTTTGTTTTTTTTTTTATTTTTTTTTATTTACTGTTACATTGTAGCAGAAAAAAATATAAAGTGTCATAAACAGGGTCATACCACAATTTCTTTTTCCAAGTGCTGAGTAATTATCCTGTCAAAATCTAATAAACTGAATGGGGATTCTTGTATGACCATTTCTCTTTTATTAGGAGAAACAGAATTACTTGTGAGACTCGAGAAAGTGTTCTCCGAAGCCCTGGAAGCCCAAAATAATTCTGGCCTTGATAGAAAAAAAATCCTACTATCCTTCATTATTGAACTAAGGGTCTGTCTGCTTTGCACACTGGAGAGCCAAAAATGAAAAATTGTTGGAAAACTGGATCATCTACTTAAAGGCTGTGTACACCTTCGGGGGGCAATTTTTTTTAATGATTGCATTTTACTCATTTTAAGCTAAAAATAATTTTTTGAATTGGCATTTATTATAAAACATTGAGCCATTCTATTACAACTGGTTAACTGTTTGTCGCGCTGTGTGAATCGTACTTTTTACGTTTACTTTATGCGGGTCAACAAATAAACCTTATCTCTAAATTACTAAAGTTCATAAACACTTATTTATGCCACATTCTTATCAGTAAGATAAGAACTGATCTATAATGATGTTCATAAGGAGCCCATCATCTAAGCTGCCTGATGGAACAGAGAGAAACTTCAGATCCTGCTTCGAGAAAAACTCAACCCTGTACAGAGAAAAGGGCTCTAAATTTTGAAGAAAGACCAGTTGAAAAAATGAGTACAGTGCAATAATAATAATAAAATAATAAAAAGCCTTTAAGACACAGAAACTTTTTTTAAAAATAGGTTTTAGACAATTTTTTTCTCAAATCTATATTTTAGCATATTTCTATTTCCATTTTTAAAGATTTCGCAATTCCATTGTGGGATATTTCTAATTTCATAAGTGGTCTGAAATTGAAATTAATGCTTATCCAAGAGACTGGAGAGGCTGAAATGAAAAATAAAAAAATGGGCAAAAATATTGTAGCAAAAAGGAAAAATAAGCTTTTGCAAGTATTTATTACGTCTTTCAATTTTCCTTTGCCCTAAACCCGATATATGTTTATCTTCAGTATAGCTGTCATTTCTTTGATACAAATGTGTCCAGGTCAGGAAATGTATCAGCTTGAGAAAAGTTAGTCCATTCTAAAACCATTCATTCAATACATCACAATGGCAGGACCACCAGCCAGATTTGACGGATTTTCTTATCTCCACTGACAACCTTTACTTATCGAGGTGTCAGCTGGTAGGACCACACAGTCATGTGACACTAAGCACCGCCCTTGGTTGGATTGAAATATATTTGGAAATTATGCATTTGCGGACCTATGTATAATAAAATAGAGGGTTTTGATGTCTCAGAGCTTTAGTTTAAAACCAATTATCACTGGTATCCTAAAGGGGATATGACTGTAAAATGTTTGATGACTGGAATTTCTTTTACCTCTGTCACCATAATTCTGCCCAACTAACAATCCTTTAAAAGGGTTTTCCAAGATATTTTTACCTCAGTGGGGAGAGGGTCTGACACCCAGGATCCCCACCGATCCGCTGTTGGAGAAGGCATCGGCTCTCACAGTAGCACCGCACCTTTTTGCAGCTTTCCTTAGGCCATGTGACACATTCATCGGTCACATGGTCTAGGCGCAGTTCAGTCCCATAGAAGTGAATGGGGCTGAGCGCGATACCAAGCACAGCCACTATACAATGTACGGCGCTGTGCTTGGTGAGCTGCGAGAAGCCCGCGGTGCTATGGTGGGTGCTGGTGCCTTCTCAAATTGCTGATCTGTGAAGGTCCCAAGTGTCGGACCCCCACTGATCAGATACTGATGATAGGTTGTCAGAATATTTATACTGCCCTGATTAACAGTCTATATTATTATGTAAATAAATTAGAATCTCTAAAGTAGGAGATTCTAACCTATTAACATAAATACCAATCTAATAAGAGCTTGTGATCTGCGTTGAATTGAAGACAAAAAGAAACGGGTATACAAAATATATATGTTTATTAATAATAATTTAGTGTAAAATAATCAATATAATATAAAAGTGGTAATTATAATATGATATAAAATCGGTGACAATAGAAATTAATGATAAGCAACCAAGAAAAACCAAATAACCCAAAGAATATACTGTAATCCTAATCAACAATCTAACGAGATACCTTAATAACACAATGAGACAATTCCATAACCTTACACTTAATTTCTCCCAGCCAACGGATGCGGCAGATTTATTATGATATAACATTTTCACCATGTTGCCTTCTATATATATAGAATCAACCATATGTGACTAGTCTAGAACTGAAATCAGTTCTTTGGAGATGATACAGTTGTATATATGTACAATGTATCTGTTTATCTCCCTAGATCAAAATAGCACCATTGAGGCTGCAGGTACAATGATTCCAAATGAATCTAGATAGATAGATAGATAGATAGATAGATAGATAGGAGATAGATAGATATGAGATAGATAGATAGATAGATAGATAGATAGATAGATAGAATTAATTTCCTATTATACAAAAGGAAATTTTATACTATACCAAGAATCGGCCTGGAAGAAGTTCAGGAATGTAGTATGGTCAGGTCCTTTTCCCTACGATCTTAGTCTCCTTGAATAGATTGAGGAATGGAATTATAGGTGGATCTCAGATAGATGGAGATATGGATGGAGCCCCTGGATGGTTGGATAGCTAGTTAAATGGTTTCTTAGGTAGTTGTATCCGATGGATCAGATGGGATGCATCCCTCTGTCAGCTCATACCATCTTTTTATCCCATTCAGGAAGGGGCTTGTCCAGGTTTGATCATTTACTGGTGACATCACTAATAGGACTTCCCGCAACATTTGTCTTGATTTCCCCTACTATTAGATGGCACTAGAGGTCTATGTAAAACTATTTTATAAATATAGCTATGTTCTATATTTTCTTTTTAATTTGAAGAAGGGGTAATCTTTAACTGAGATTTTAGACAGAACTTCTAGAACAACAGAATGCAAATATAAAGGTGTATCCAGGATTAGACCTCAATTCTCAAGGACTTGTAGGTACACAACTCCCAGACATGACTAAACACCTTTCCTATTCATTGTAATAAAACAGGATTCAGGTGATACTTTGCCCTTTCTCTTGATGAAGACATTGTTTGCTTATGGACAGTTGTATTTACAATCCTTCCAGAGATCTTCTAAGAAACAGATAATCAACTTCACACCAGTCTTTAACATACACTCTGAAACTAAAATGACAGTGAGACTTCACCTTAAGGCCTAATTCACATGTCCACAATCTACGTCCGCACCCGTTCCGCACATTTGTGGAACGGGTACGGACCCATTTATTTTGAATAGAGACGTGATGGATGCGCAGAGCACACACTGTGCTCTCCGCATCCGCATTTGCGGAGCGCGCCGCCGATCTTCTGGACGGCGGCTCGGCAAAAATATAGAGCATGTCCTATTCTTGCCCGCAATTGCGGATAAGTATAGGCATCTCTATAGGGCTAGTGGCAAGGTGTTTTGCGGATCCGCAAAACACTACGGACGTGTGAATAAGGCCTAATATATCTGTAATTACTATACTTCTAGTTATATAAAACACCCAATTTAGAACATATCATATAAAAACCCTAAATCCATTCACATGAGGATTAATATAAGCATTACAATAAATAGTAAAATTAAATCCTTTCAATTCACTGAGAATCACCAAAACTCAGCACATTCCCTTATCTGAGGGAAACTTGAAACTTTACCTGTGAAACTTTCTCATCAAAAGCCGACTGTGTAAACACTCCTTAGTTTGCAAGTAAAGTCTCTTAATAAATCTTTAATCTCTTGTTTAGTAAATTCCAGGCCAAAGGATACTGAACACCTTATACCCTGTTAAGACCAGACAAGATGGCCCCCATACCGTACATATATCAGTCCATGTTGTAATCTGTATACACCTTTATAAGATGGATTCCTTTTATACCCAATAGTTCTGACAACGTCATCAGTAAAAATAACTCGGAACACCTTTGAGATTGATATCAAGAAATGCAAGTTGATGAGCACGTGGTGCTCCTTCCATTATTTTAGGATAGTTTATAATCCAGTCAACAGCACCAAGATAGTTCATGTGTGAGAGTATCCACTACTTAACTTCAAAGAAGAAGATTTGCAGGGTAGAGACTTGATGTAAGAGTCATCTAGCAGCTTTTTATGGTAACCATCTAGGAGGAGAACTCTCAGTCCAATAGGTTGACCCAAAAGTCACCTTGAAAAGATGTGGTAGAGTAGAGTTACCAGACATCATGCTTTATGAGACGTGTAATGTAAACTAAATGCGTTAAGCAAACACCTTCAATTGCTTTTCAATGGATTTTGTTTTAAGATAACGCGATAAATTAAGAAATTTGAGTTAGAAGTTTGTGTGTTTACCCTGCTACATCTGCACATCAATAATCTGATCAAATATTCTATTTTATGTCTAGAACTAAAGAACTTCAAGGACCAAGGGTGGAAGCGGTGGGCACTTTCTGGAACTCTTATAAAAATGAATGGAGCAGCCCTGTTCCGTGATTGGTGGGGGTCCCAGCCGTAGAACCCTCACTGATCTAATAGCTATCCCCTATCTTGTGCATGCGGGATAACATCTAATAACTAGAATACCTCAGTAACCTGTTCCCGATCGCCATATGAATATATATGTTGGCAGTAGGGACTTTAAATATGGCACCCGCTCGCCAGTGCAGTGGACACCATAGTGGCAGGGTGCCTGCTGTTTTAAACAGCAGGCACCCAGTGCTAATGTATGCGATTGACGGTAACATCGATCGCACACATTTAACCCTCCAAGATACCATGGTCAAATGTGACCACGGCATTTGGGCTTTCAAAAACCGTGAGCCGTACACTGGTTACCCCTAGCAAGGGTCGGGAGAGCCAGATGCAGTGTGCAGCAGTCTCTGTCCTCCACATTAGTTCCTATGAAGAGCCTGACTTGGGGGGTCGTTTACTATCTGAAATGTGCCTATATTAGTCGTACTTCTGGCGTATTTTGTGGCGCAAAATTTATTTGTTCTGCAATCTGCGAAGGTTTCTGCCAGTATTTGAACTCCCAACCTTGTACATTAGAGGCAAGGATGTTAAATACTACACTATAGAGCTACATGTTGACCTGCACAGAAGTATAAAATAAGTCTTCTGCTGAATAGAAATACTCACGACATTAGAAACTACTATAAGGTATTTCTGACACAGTTTACCATTCAGCTTTATAGCTCAGTGGATAAGGTCCTTGCCTCTAATGCACAAGGTTTGGAGTTTAAATCCTGGCAAAAAAAATTCAGAAATAGATGATAAATTACATTTAAATACACTAACCTAAGCACATTCGGTGTTTGGCTGAGCTTAGCGATGCTAGAGCCGAACTGGTGTTCCCGCTGAGCATGTTTGCCCAACACTAATGCAGACCCATTCATTTCAATGGTGCCACAAAAGATGCGGACAGCACACCCGGGGCTAATGTATGCGATTGACGATAACATTGATTGCAAACATTTAACCCCCTGGATCCCGTGGTTAAAAAACTGACAAAGATAGGACTGTTCAATTATGAGCTGGACGTTTCATTCTGGTGGGTATCCATGTTTTTCAGACTGCAAAAACTGCTACGGCCATGTGCAAGAGCACTTACAGCCATAGCTATAAGAGGTGCAGACAAAACTGTCAAACCCTGCCACTAATGCCTGAGGGGCCCTCAAGGGCCCATTTCATACAGGTGAAAACACCAGGATAATGAATGGTACATGGGAAGATAGGGGCACAGGAGCTTTCAGTTTAAAGGGGAGAGCCGCTCACTGGGTTCACAATCTAGTTATAAATGGAAACAAAATCCCAGCAAGCACCAACTGCTTGCATCTTTAAAGCCACAGTGGCCCTCCTGCCGCAGGGCCCCTCTCTTCAAATTCTGGTTCTGGCTGCCCACGTAATCAATGCACCTTCCCTGGTCTCTATTGTTGTAAGACAAGAGTATCAGAAATGTGAAACAAGATGATGTTTCTCCATGAGACAAAAAAACTTAAGCACCTTCTCGTAACCTTTGCTCAGTCAAGATAGCGATCAATCAATGAGAGATTACATTTTACTGACACTGA
The DNA here is from genome assembly GCA_033119425.1 of Bufotes viridis. NCBI lineage: Eukaryota > Metazoa > Chordata > Amphibia > Anura > Bufonidae > Bufotes > Bufotes viridis. The sequence continues at coordinate 152,081,969 of CM065596.1, forward strand.
TCGTCAAAAAGAATCACTGCACAATAAAAGTAGCATCATGTTAGCAATGGAAAAGCCAAATTCCAACCACGTTTTATACCACTGTAAAAACATATCCTGTCTTACTTATAAGGTTTCACATATAAAATTATGGATTCGATTACGCCACCTATAATACGGCTCCTCTGTACAAGATTATAACTACTATAATACTGCCTCCTATGTACAAGAATATAACTACTATAATACTGCTGTTATGTACAAGAATATAACTACTATAATACTGCTCCTATGTACAAGAATATAACTACTATAATACTGCCCCTATGTACAATAATATAACTACTATAATACTGCTCCTATGTACAAGAATATAACTACTATAATACTGCTCCTATGTACAGAATATAACTACTATAATACTGCCCCTATGTACAAGGATATAACTACTATAATACTGCTGTTATGTACAAGAATATAACTACTATAATACTGCTCCTATGTACAAGAATATAACTACTATAATACTGCTCCTATGTACAAGAATATAACTACTATAATACTGCCCCTATGTACAAGGATATAACTACTATAATACTGCTGCTATGTACAAGAATATAACTACTATAATACTGCTCCTCAAGAATATAACTACAATAATACTGCCTTCTATGTACAAGAATAAAACTACTATAATACTGCTCCTATATACAAGAATATAACTGCTATAATACTTCTCCTACATACAAGAATAAAACTACTATAATACTGCTCCTATATACAAGAATATAACTACTATAATACTGCTCCTACATACAAGAATAAACTACTATAATACTGCTCCTATGTACAAGAATATAACTACTATAATACTGCTCCTATGTACAAGAATATAACTACTATAATACTGCTCCTATGTACAAGAATATAACTACTATAATACTGCTCCTATGTACAAGAATATAACTACTATAATACTGCCTCCTATGTACAAGAATATAACTACTATAATACTGCTCCTATGTACAAGAATATAACTACTATAATACTGCTTCTATGTACAAGAATATAACTACTATAATACTGCCTCCTATGTACAAGAATATAACTACTATAATACTGCTCCTATGTACAAGAATATAACTACTATAATACTGCTCCTATGTACAAGAATATAACTACTATAATACTGCTCCTATGTACAAGAATATAACTACTATAATACTGCTCCTATGTACAAGAATATAACTACTATAATACTGCTCCTATGTACAAGAATATAACTACTATAATACTGCTCCTATGTACAAGAATATAACTACTATAATACTGCTCCTATGTACAAGAATATAACTACTATAATACTGCCTCCTATGTACAAGAATATAACTACTATAATACTGCTCCTATGTACAAGAATATAACTACTATAATACTGCCTCCTATGTACAAGAATATAACTACTATAATACTGCCTCCTATGTACAAGAATATAACTACTATAATACTGTCTCCTATGTACAAGAATATAACTACTATAATACTGCTCCTATGTACAAGAATATAACTACTATAATACTGCCTCCTATGTACAAGAATATAACTACTATAATACTGCTCCTATGTACAAGAATATAACTACTATAATACTGCTCCTATGTACAAGAATATAACTACTATAATACTGCTCCTATGTACAAGAATATAACTACTATAATACTGCTCCTATGTACAAGAATATAACTACTATAATACTACCTCCTATGTACAAGAATATAATTACTATAATACTGCCTCCTATGTACAAGAATATAACTACTATAATACTGCCTCCTATGTACAAGAATATAACTACTATAATACTGCTCCTATATACAAGAATATACCTACTATAATACTGCTCCTATGTACAAGAATATACCTACTATAATACTGCTCCTATATACAGGAATATAACTACTATAATACTGCTCCTATGTACAAGAATATAACCACTATAATACTGCTCCTATGTACAAGAATATAACTACTATAATACTACCTCCTATGTACAAGAATATAATTACTATAATACTGCCTCCTATGTACAAGAATATAACTACTATAATTCTGCCTCTAAAAACTAACTAAATAACTATCTGTATTATATCTATAGCTAACTAACTAACTAACTATCTAATGTAATGACACAGGAAAGCACAGAGCACAGCAATGACACTGCTCTCTCTCTCTCTCAGATCTGCACAATCCTGCAGAAAATGGCTGCTGGGGAGGTTCTTATATACTAAAGGGGTCGGCAACTTTCCTATTGGTTGCTAGGGATGTTGCTAAGCTCAGACATTGCAGGCTTCTCATTGGCCCACAAGCAAGAAGCAGGGAGGGATCATGGGTTCAGAGGGAAAAAAAATCTAGAATATTCGCAAATACGAATATATAGCACTATATTCTAAATCTTTGTGAATTCTCGTAGTGGCGATATTCGCGATTAAAATTTGCGATTTCAATATTTGCACCCAACACTAATGGTCAGCAAAGACAATGTAGAATATGGATTGGGAGTCAAACTGGGGGAGGTGTGAATTTTGTCTAAATAGTGGGTCATAAAACCCGTGGTGAGAGTCAGGCCGTCACTTAATGACTGGAATGTAGTCCTCGTTTTATATTCCCAAGTTTTCCTGTCTCTATCATTCTTAAAATTCCCTTTGAGAATGAAAACCTTTAAGTCGTCCATGGATCGCTCTGGTCCGGAGAAGTGGATTCCCACAGCTCTCTAAGCCTTGTGGTTTACCTTGAGTCTGTGCAAGTTCATTCTGGATCACAGTTCCTGTACAGTCTCCCAAATATAAATTCTTCAATTAGGACGCCTTGTGCAGAGTATCATGGACGCCGCATTGGAGGATTCACAGGAGAAGGCGTCCGTGATGTTCTAGGTCCATTGGGTGATGAATATATATATATGGATATATGGGGTGTCCCATAAGAAGACACTAGTATTATGGAAAGTGCATGCTGGTCAAGTTACACCTCTGGCTGGAGGGAAGGGGTTAGTGTCTAGAAAATGTACACGGAATTTGGAGTAATTGAGAGTGAGCCTGATGGTCGGGTGAAACTTGTTGAAGTTTTCATGAAATGTCAGTAGTTCCTCTTCCGATCCAGACCAGATCAGCAGGAGGTCATCGATATACCTATCGTACCCCAGAGGTTTGGTGGAACAAGTCGATAGAAAATATTCCTCCAGGTTGGCATATTGTGGTGACATTCTACTGCCCATGGCGCTACCCATACGCTGAAGGTATAAGTCTTCCCCAAAAGAGAAGTACATACCTGATCATAGGGCAGTGTAGTAAAAAGACATGAGAGTCATAGGTGACAACCATCTTCTGAGTCATTCTGTTTTTTTATTTCAGTAATTGATGGGATCTCAGAATCTCAAAACTATCTATAAAATCTTCTGACATATCAGCCACATCTGTCAGGTGGTTTTTATAAAAGTAGCACTAATTAAAAAAAAAAAACATTCCACAGAATGAACACTAGAGGGCAATGTTGTTCAATGGCATTTCTTATTGCAGGGTCTAATTTTGGTAATTTATTTCTGCTGAAGTTTGAGTTGCAAAATCATTCACTGTATTTTTGTGCTCTGTACATATAAAGCTAACAATTGCCGGATATGTGTGCATAGATATGTTCAAATAGTATTAATATTGTGTTTCAAAAGAAAGTAAAATAGTTATAACTATTCTCCACATACAAAATATTGTTACTATGCACCATGTTGCATATCAGTAATGGCCACGAGGTGGCGCACTCAGGTTTGCAATTGTTTTTTTTTTTCTCTTTTTCTTTTTTTTTCTTTTCCATAGTCTAGGCTGTTACTTGTGTAATACTTCTTAATGCAAACTGGTCAGTGTAGAGGAATCATTTGCAAGAGAGAGAAGGAATCCTACAAATGATGTTATTACATGTCATGCTGATCAGCCTAGGCCTGTATCATGCCAGGTAAGCACCTCAATGTGTATAACTGGGCATTGTGTAGTGTCTACTCAATATAAACTATGGGAAAATTTAGATATGTGGGGAAAAAGTGAGGTCCCCAGACCATATACATTTGGGCTTCTAAGAATTCTGGGAATATATAACTACTGTAATGCTGCTGCTATTTACAAGAACATAACTACTATAATACTGCTCCTATGTACAATAATATAACTACTATAATACTGCTCCTATGTACAAGAATATAACTACTATAATACTGCTCCTCTGTACAAGAATATAACTACTATAATACTGCTCCTATGTACAAGAATATATCTACTATAATACTGCTCCTATGTACAAGAATATAACTACTATAAAATTGCTCCTATGTATAACTACTATAATACTGCTCCTATGTACAAGAATATAACTACTATAATACTGCTCCTATGTACAAGAATATAACTACTATAATACTGCTCCTATGTACAAGAATATAACTACTATAATACTGCTCCTATGTACAAGAATATAACTACTATAATACTGCCTCCTATGTACAATAATATAACTACTATAATACTGCTCATATGTACAAGAATATAACTACTATAATACTGCTCCTATGTATAAGAATATAACTACTATAATACTGCCTCCTTTGAACAAGAACATAACTACTATCATACTGCCTCCTATGTACAAGAATAAAGCTACTATAATACTGCCTCCTATGTACAAGAATATAGCTACTATAATACTGCCTCCTATGTACAAGAATATAACTACTATAATACTGCCTCCTATGTACAAGAATATAACTACTATAATACTGCTCCTATGTACAAGAATATAACTACTATAATACTGCTCCTATATACAAGAATATAACTACTATAATACTGCCTCCTATGTACAATAATATAACTACTATAATACTGCCGCCTATGAACAAGAATATAACTACTATAATACTGCCGCCTATGTACAGGAATATAACTACTATAATACTGCTCCTATGTACAAGAATATAACTACTATAATACTGCTCCTATGTACAATAATATAACTACTATAATACTGCTCATATGTACAAGAATATAACTACTATAATACTGCTCCTATGTATAAGAATATAACTACTATAATACTGCCTCCTATGAACAAGAATATAACTACTATGATACTACTCCTATTTACAAGAATATAACTACTATAATACTACCGCCTATGAACAAGAATATAACTACTATAATACTGCTCCTATGTACAGGAATATAACTACTATAATACTGCTCCTATGTACAAGAATATAACTACTATAATACTGCTCCTATGTACAAGAATATAACTACTATAATACTGCCTCCTATGAACAAGAATATAACTACTATGATACTACTCCTATGTACAAGAATATAACTACTATAATACTACGCCTATGAACAAGAATATAACTACTATAATACTGCTCCTATGTACAAGAATATAACTACTATAATACTGCTCCTATGTACAAGAATATAACTACTATAATACTGCTCATATGTACAAGAATATAACTACTATAATACTGCTCCTATGTATAAGAATATAACTACTATAATACTGCCTCCTATGAACAAGAATATAACTACTATGATACTACTCCTATTTACAAGAATATAACTACTATAATACTACCGCCTATGAACAAGAATATAACTACTATAATACTGCTCCTATGTACAGGAATATAACTACTATAATACTGCTCCTATGTACAAGAATATAACTACTATAATACTGCTCCTATGTACAAGAATATAACTACTATAATACTGCCTCCTATGAACAAGAATATAACTACTATGATACTACTCCTATGTACAAGAATATAACTACTATAATACTGCCGCCTATGAACAAGAATATAACTACTATAATACTGCTCCTATGTACAAGAATATAACTACTATAATACTGCTCCTATGTACAAGAATATAACTACTATAATACTGCTCCTATGTACAAGAATATAACTACTATAATACTGCTCCTATGTACAAGAATTGACATAGGTAGGCATGAAGTGAGTTCCGCAGACCGTATACATTTGGGCTATAACTAATATCAGCCTTTGAATACCATCTCCACCTTCATCAGATTTAGAAGATTTTATGCTGATGTCTGAAGCCACCACTAGAGGGAGGAACAGTTTACAGTAATTTGTATTCTGGAGGTGATTTCGAGCTCAGATCGTTTTACAGATGTATTAATAAATTAAGCACAACAGAATACTGGACCTTGAAACGACACGATGATAAAATATGGAGAGTCACTGTAAAGCTAGATGATTTCTGCTCCTTGTCCCTTGAAGCTTCCATTGACAGCTCATTCATAATGACAATTAGGCGGTAATGATCTGTGAGATAATGAGCCACTTGTTTTAATTAGAAATTGAACTGTATTTTTTCGATGTGACATTAATCCATTATTAAATAATACAATTTTATTGCGATAATCCTATTTTGATATAAAACTTTTCACCCATTTGCAGCTGTCAATCACATGAAAATGCAGCCACTTGGAGTTCTCCAAAGCGAAGAGTTGCGAGATCTGTGGAGAATGGTCCAGAGACGGTCGATTGCGTGCTTTCCGCCTGGTCTTCCTGGAGCTCATGTGACCCGTGTCAAAAAAAGAGAGTAAGTCCAATAAAAATTTCCAAAAATATCGGTTGTAATGGAGCCATGTGCTGTGTACCGGATACTCCTCCCTTGTGGCACTCAGGAGTAAATGAGAGGTTCGTCTTCCTATTAAGGAGAGAAGAACATCTCAGGTTTCCCAAGTGCAGCAAAGGATTTTGGAGAAGGGCTGAGCTCCAGATCAATAGTTTTGTACGATTTTCTTTAGTAGTTTGATATAAAAAGGCTGATCAGATATCGAAGAGAACTAAAAAGTGCTAAGACTCCTTTACCTAGGTATTCAGAGAGGCCCCAACTCACGGACTTCACCACTGCAATTTTTTGAGATGTCAAAGTGAATAGACAATAAAAGTAACATTGAAACACAGCTTTTAGTATAACCCCACCCCTGAGGAATCTGCAATATCTTGATTCTAGTGTGTTCCTCTTCACACAGTACCGATATTCACAGCTGACCCAAGTCCCTCAGTTCCAAGGTGACCCTTGTTATGTAGTAGACCGACAGGAGGAGAGCTGCAGTACCGGAACCATTTGTAGGAACACAAAGAGGTGTGAAGGTTTCCAATGTGCAGAGTCCGGTAAGTGTCCACTGTGGTGTGGTGAATTCTTTCAGGAAACAATTCAAGGTTAGAGGTTTGGGGTCTTCAGCCTATAGGTCATCTGATACATAGCTCGATACAATGTATCCTTGGATATTTGTACATGCATTGAATTCAATCACACAAGGTCATCTGCCATTCAGTGATGCTAAAGGTAGTGGGAGGGGCCTTGAAAACTTCTTAATTTTTTTGTAGTTGTCCCCAGTAATACAAAAACAAATTAACTTGTGGACATGATGGATCCAAAGATTAAGATGTTAGATTTGGTGTTAAGGACTTCGATCTTTTAGTTTGTGATGGGTGAAGTCTCTGAAGGCTGAGATCAGTCCCTTTAAGTATTTCCACTTTTTTCAGGAAAATGCATCACCCGTCGGCTACTGTGTAATGGAGATGATGACTGCGGCGACATGTCAGATGAGAAGAACTGTAAGGTGGTCCGGAGCACATGTACTGATGAGATGGAACAATACTGGGCGATTGAAAACCTGGCAGCAGGGTAAGAACCTTCCATGAGACTAAAGCTGCCCATAGAAATAAAGACCTTACATTTAACCTGTGTAACCACAGCTTAAAGTAAGTGTCACCCAGCACTAAAAAATCCAATGGTCATTACATTTATATCCTTTAGAGCTCCAATAATCTGATACACGTTTTCTGCATAGACATAAATAATCCATGCTGCCTGCAGCCACCACTAGGGGGAGCTCCTTCATACAGTGTTGACATTGGAGGTTATATGGTGGCAATAGGCAGTAAGCTCCACCTAGTGGTGGCTGTACATGGACTGAGAGCACTTTTATACCATGTGTGATAAATCTGCAGCATAGCCCATGTATATTCAATACCGAGATCCCATAATGCACTTTGTTATGCATCCTGCGAAGTGATGTGGTTTTATTTGCACAATGTCTGTGCTGCTTCTCCCAGAATGCACGGCGGCAGGGAATTCTCTGATCTGGAGTCTGGTGGTAGTGGAAAAACTGAAGTCTAATATTTCCTCTTAGATTGAATTTATTTACCAATAACCGGGAAGGCTTAGTATTAGATCACCGTTACTACGCCGGGGCCTGCTCACCGCACTACATCCTGGGGACCAGATTTAGAAAGCCATACAACGTGGAAAGCTTCCTCCCCGAGGTAAGTGAGACAATAAATCAGTGTATAAAGTGTAAACTAAATGAAATGCTGTATACCGCTGTATGTCAGGAGAAGTCAGCCATTGTGGAGGCAACAGAGAGCAGTCTCTGGTCACCCAGTCACTAACCAAGCAGACATTCAGAGGTCTCAACCTCCTGTCCAAGTACTTGTGTTTATCTCTGCTCTCTGCCATACCCTCTCTTCATGGCTGCTGTCTTCTCTCTTCCATGTCTTCTCTCTATGTCTGCTCTCTTTATCTCTCTGTCTGCTCTCTCATTTCTTCAATATCACTTCTCCATGTCTGATCTCTTCTCTCTTAAATGTCTTCTCTGCTTTCTCTGTCTGTTCTCTTCTCTCTATCTCTGCTCTATGTCTGTTCTCTTCTCTATATCTCTGCTCTATGTCTGTTCTCTCTATCTCTGCTCTCTATGTCTGTTCTCTTCTCTATATCTCTGCTCTCTATGTCTGTTCTCTCTATCTCTGCTCTCTATGTCTGTTCTCTTCTCTATATCTCTGCTCTCTATGTCTCTTCTCTCTATCTCTTCTCTCTATGTCTGTTCTCTTCAATATCATTTTCCATGTCTGCTCTCTTACCTGTTATTTCTCATATTCTGCTCTCCTGACCCTCATTCTATGTCTGCTCTATTTCTCTTCCATGTCTTCTCTCTATGTTTGCTTTCTTCTCTTCCATGTCTTTTCATTATTCCTGCTCTCTTTATCTTTCTGTCTGCTTTCTCCTTTCTTTGATATCGTTTCTCCATGACTGCTCTCTTCTCTCTTCAGTGTCATCGCTGCATGTCTGTTCTCCTCTCTCTATCTGCTCTCTATGTCTGTTCTCTTCTCTCTATATCTGCTCTATGTCTGTTCTGTCTCTCTATATCTGCTCTCTATTTCTGTTCTGTTCTCTCTATATCTGCTCTCTATGTCTGTTCTGTTCTCTCTATATCTGCTCTCTATGTCTGTACTCTTCTCTCTATATCTGCTCTCTATGTCTGTTCTCTTCTCTCTATATCTGCTCTCTATGTCTGTTCTGTTCTCTCTATATCTGCTCTCTATGTCTGTTCTGTTCTTTCTATATCTGCTCTCTATGTCTGTTCTGTTCTCTATATCTGCTCTCTATGTCAGTTCTCTTCTCTTTATATCTGCTCTCTATGTCTGTTGTGTTCTCTCTATATCTGCTCTCTATGTCTGTTCTGTTCTCTATATCTGCTCTCTATGTCAGTTCTGTTCTCTCTATATCTGCTCTCTATGTCAGTTCTGTTCTCTCTATATCTGCTCTCTATGTCTGTTCTCTTCTCTCTATATCTGCTCTCTATGTCTGTTCTCTTCTCTCTATATCTGCTCTCTATGTCTGTTGTGTTCTCTCTATATCTGCTCTCTATGTCTGTTCTCTTCTCTCTATATCTGCTCTCTATGTCTGTTGTGTTCTCTCTATATCTGCTCTCTATGTCTGTTCTCTTCTCTCTTTATCTGCTCTCTATGTCTGTTCTGTTCTCTCTATAGCTGCTCTCTATGTCTGTTCTGTTCTCTCTATATCTGCTCTCTATGTCTGTTCTCTTCTCTCTATATCTGCTCTCTATGTCTGTTGTGTTCTCTCTATATCTGCTCTCTATGTCTGTTCTCTTCTCTCTTTATCTGCTCTCTATGTCTGTTGTGTTCTCTCTATATCTGCTCTCTATGTCTGTTCTGTTCTCTCTATATCTGCTCTCTATGTCTGTTCTGTTCTCTCTATATCTGCTCTCTATGTCTGTTCTCTTCTCTCTATATCTGCTCTCTATGTCTGTTCTCTTCTCTCTATATCTGCTCTCTATGTCTGTTCTCTTCTCTCTATATCAGCTCTCTATGTCTGTTCTGTTCTCTCTATATCTGCTCTCTATGTCTGTTCTCTTTTCTCTGTTTACTCTCTATGTTTCTTCTCTTCTCTCTGTTTGCTCTCTATGTCAGTTCTCTTCTCTCTTCTATATAATTTTCCATGTCTGCTCTCTTACATGCTAATTCTTATTTTCTGCTCTCTTCGCCCTAATTCCATGTCTGCTGTATTGCTCTTCCATGTCTTCCCTCTATGTTTGCTCTTTTCTATTTCTTCTCTCCGTGTCTCATTTCTGCTCTCTTTTCTCTTGTACACCTTCTCTCTTCCATGTCATTTCTCCATGTCTGCTCGCTGACACTATGTTCATGTCATTCTACTGCAGTAGTCACACCGGTGCGCCTTCTATGCATGCTTGGATCTCTCCACTGAGGTAGAAATGCTAAAACGGCCTTCCTGCATCCTGGGGACGAGCAGTGGAACTGGAACCCCCTCCTTCTGGGGTCTCTTTTCATTTCAGTGGAAGGAGCAGTCATTTGAAAAACAGATTAAAAATGTAAAGGTTTTAATATTGCACCCTGAGGCACAGAGCAACATGAAATGCCGAGCTTCCGCTGCTGGAGAGTATGCAGGTGTACAGAGCGAGGGATGTCCTCTGCTCTAGGAGGGAGAGGGGTTAATGGGATGAGGGGGCAGAGTTGCAGGTACCTGATACAGGTTTGCATCCAAAGAATCTTTATAATTTTTCAACTGAAGGAATGTGTTTGGTGAAATTTTGGCTTATGAAAGTTTGTGATGAGTAACCTGAGCTGTGCCTATTTGATATATGTTCTCCCCTCTAGGGTAAAGGCAAATACGAGTTTTCGCTTTCCGAATATGAGTCGTACTCAGATTTTTCGAGAAATTTTTCCTCAGCTCATGCAAAACAGAGGAGCTTCAGCATCGGCTTCAAGATACCGTCTGTCTTTGAATTTGGCTTCAGCTACAGCGATATGAAATTCAAAACCTATAGAGAAAGGACGACGAGATATTCCCACACGGTGAGTATGCAAGAGTGTAAGTCGTGGGACATCTCAGAAAATAGATGGGTTGGATATTTGAGGGACGCTCAAGTACCAGTGCTCATAATACATGCAATGGCCAAAATGCAGAGGTCTGTAGACAAATCAGGTTCTAGAGCCCCCATATGATTGCCCTTACATAATTCTACGTATAGGCTGTGTTAGGACTGTCTCCCACATCCTCCTATACTTAACAGCAAAGTGTGTGCACCATAGAGGCACTTCTTCTCTTATGGGGTAGATGAAGAGTAGGTCCCAAGTTCGGAGTGGATTCACCAACTTTCTCCATGGACCATTGGGTCTTAGGGTGATGCGGGGCTTGCCATCCATATGGAGAACTCTTTTGTTAGGGTATTCACCTGACATTCTCCATTCCCCTTTGGTTTATTTACTCACCTGATTCAAATGCAGCAGTTTGGTCAGTGACCACATGTGAGCATCTTCTAGATGAAACCAAGTCGAGTAGCTTTAGGACTCTTGGCTGTAGATCAGCTCGAGAGAGGATAGTCGTATATAATGACATGTGGTTCTCCAAAGATGGGTTAGATCCACCTCTGGTTCATTCTACTATCTCAATTTTGCCAATAATCTTTTATTCCGGATATTTCAGAAAAGTTTATTCATCCATGCACGATCTGACCTAGAAGTGGCGAGATACAAACTTAAAGCCCGGAACCTGATGCTTCATTCAGAGTTTTTCCAGAGAGTAAAGCAATTACCAATGGAATATGTGTACGGTGAATACAGAGACCTCTACCGGGATTATGGGACACATTTCATTACGGAAGCCACTCTGGGTGGAGTCTATGAATATACGCTGATTCTGAAGGAGGAAGCTGTAAAAAATGAAGGTAACGTATGTATTATCAGGGTCTGGTTGATAGTCAACCTTAAACATATGCAGGGGTGTGGATAGAGAAGGAGACGTCCCATCAGAAGTATCAAAAGAGCCCTGCCCCTGCAGATCTAGACCTCCGAGCCTCACCTTCAGGACCTACAAGAAGAGAAGGACAATGTGGCCCTTGGATTAGTTTCATCTCACTTACTTGCAAAGGAAATGTGTGGAGAAAGGGAGCCCTGGGCTGAATTAATTATAGATCCCATGTGGAGATGTGGACATTTTTAAATAGGTCATCTTGGTCCACAGGTCTCTTTATAGCCATAAGTTATACCAAAGTCTGTGCGAAATAACCGTAAACACGTGCATTGTAAGCAAGAGCTGCTCAAGGAACTGGGGTCAAGAATTACATCTTGACATTTCGATTGTGGAAGAATTTGCAGGATGGACAGAAGACGCTCCTGGATCCTAAACCTGACTATGGAGTCCTAGGAGCTATGGGGTTCCTTGGCAAGAAACTGCAGTCAAAATAGGTCCAAAAGTCATGTTCCTCTTCACTTCTATCATACATGAAGAGGGTGAGGCTGTCACACAAGAAAATTTGACCCTCACGTCTCTGCATGTGGGATATGGTGACATGATCCAGCGGGGGGTTGATTTTTTTGCTTCACCCTATGTATGTCTAGGAGAACATCTATATACTTTCTAGAGCCCTCATGGTATTATAGAAGCACAGAAAGACTTGACCATTCTGTAAATGATTGGCAATGGGGAGAAGAAAAAACTTATGAGATGAGATGGGGAGGAGATCTTTGAATGGACAGAGGTTTCTGATCCACTAGAGCAGCGATGGCCAACCTGAGGCTCTCCAGCTGTTGCAAAACTACAACTCCCAGCATGCCTTGACTGCCTACAGCTATCAGCCTACGGCAGGACATGGTGGGAGTTGTAGTTTTATAACAGCTGGAGAGCCACAGGTTGGCTATTCCTGCACTAGAGAAAGTTCTTAGAGGGAAACTCTAGAAAAACTGATATACTATGTTATAATAAGTACAGGGCCCAAAGGGGCTGAGTATGACATAAGAAATGTTTCCTTGGCAGTTTTTGAATCCCCCTCCTGCCCTGCAGGGTGGACGAGATCCTAAGGGTCTAAATATCTATCAATGAATATTCACGGGCTTCGATAGGAATCTACCGGAGAGCCCAGCAGCCCCATTGCAAACAGTTTATTGAAATCCCTTTAAACTGACTTTTCCCAACAGGTTATTCATTTAGTGATGTGAAGTCTTGTGTGAATGCCGGCTTTTCACTTGGAGGGAATATCTGCGGGGTCTGGGTAGGTGTCGGCATGACGGATTCACAGTGCAACAAAATCCTCAAGGAAATCGGAGGTAAGAAGCTGCACATGGTGGCGCGTCATGTAATCGTGATATAATTAGCTAATAAATAATTGCTCAGTTGACTTATTTGCAGAGCCCTTAGTAGGGGTCCAATGCTTTTAAGTTATAAGGCAGTGGTCTCCAAGCTCTGGCTCTCCAGCTGTTGTGAAACTACAACTCCCAACATGTCTCAAAGGTGCAAGCCGGAGAACCATAGTTTGGAGATCACAGATACGAGGTGGGATGTATGATCTAACGGCCGTCATCTGATGTTACAGATAACAGATCAAGTCGCAAAATAGTGGAAGACTTTGTCGCTCTCGTAAGGGGAGGGGGTAGTGAGCATGTGACCACCCTTGCATACAAAAACCTCCCGACTCCAGAGCTAATGCAAGAATGGGGGGACGCTGTGCAATACAACCCAGAGATCATAAAGATAAAGGTATGACCAGTGAAATGAAATTGACACATGAAATTACAATGTTTATATTCATTGTTAATCTAGTTTTGTACTTTCTTGTCATTTGCTGCTTGCTGCGAGTAAAACTTTACATAGCATTGTATGGCAGATTGCTTTGTTACAATGTATCAGATGAGGTCTCTCCAGGCTAAAGGCTCTGATACATTGTAACAAGGCATTCAGCCTTTGATTGTAAATAAGACTTTGTCTGATTAGCAACTGCAAATCTAAACGGAAAATGTTGAAAAAGACTAAAAGTGAATATTAATTAAACACTTGAATTATTATAAATTAATATGAAATACTTGAATACATTTGACAGACCCTTTGATAGGGATGTAGCTAGTTTAAAGCTTTGTGGCTCTGAGATGTCTTCCATGTCTTCCCTTGATCTTGTAGGTCAGCCCTTTGTATGAGCTTGTGACAGCAACAGATTTCATTGGTGCAACCACCTTACAAGAGAACATGAAGCGCGCCTTGGAAGAATATGAGAGGGAGACCAGTTCCTGCCACTGCACCCCCTGTCAAAACAATGGCGTTGCTGTGTTCACCGGTAAGAAGACAGGACAATAATCTTTTATTGGAAAATTATATTTAATGCAAAAGTAAATTAGAATAAATACTGATGTCCAATTATAGAATATGGATGTCATAGAGAGGGGGTTCACCCCCCACCCTCCCTCTATGATAGAGAATGCTTCTCTATAAGAAATGCTCCTGTTCTAGAAGGATAGTCATCTGAAGGGAAAATTTTATTTTGGGTTGGTTGCAGCCAAAAGCTGACTCTAATTTAAAGGATTGTAGAATGGTGAAAATGGATCAAAGTACCCCCAACCTCCAGCCTGCAAGTTCAATGTGTCCTGAACTTTGATAAATATCCTTCTTTAAAGTGGCAGATGACCCTGTCTTTGGGCGTGTGCACATTTGTCATGGAATAATATATGTTTACTTGTCTAAATAAGCATAATGGAGGCCATTTTCAATCAGAAATATGCCTATATTAGGCATATTTCTGGCGCAGATTGCAACGCAAAGGTTATTTGGGCTGCAATCTGCCACTTTTCCCTACTCGCAACAGGTCTAGCATTGTGGCCGTGGCCTGTTTTAGGCATAGAAAATGGTCTACATGTATGCCAGCAAGGAAGCCGGTGTAAATTTAGACCGGCGGTGAATACGCTGAAGTTATGTAGAGGCCGGTGCCTCCACATAACTTCGGCAGATCCACCACCACCGCAAGGGTGTCTAAAGCGCCGGTCTTAATAAATGATCCCCATAGTTTTCTCTGTCATATCTGCTTGTGAATCTTGTGAGCTCAGTGGGTATTCTCTGTGAAACGGTAAGTTCAGAGCTCTGTGAGTATAGAATTACTGGTTCAGAGCTCACTGGGTGTTCTTTCTGGAGCTGCAAAATTAAAATTCAGAGTGTGTTTCCTGTAAAACTGCAGGTTCAGAGCTTGGTAGGTGTTTCCTGTGAAGTTGCAAGATGGGAGGATCAGCGGGTGTTCCTATAGAGCTGTAGAGTTTAGTGAGTGTTCTTTGTGGAGCTGCAGGTTCAGAGCTCAGTGGTTGTTTCCTGTGGAGCTGCAGTTTCAGAGCTCAGTGGGTGTTACCTTTACACTCAGTTCACACTTTCGCGTAAAACGCCGCTTTTGAACGCACATAAAAACGCACAACAGTAAAGGAACCATGCATTCCAATGAGGGTGGTTCACACTTGCGCGTTTTTATGCGCGTTCATAGGCGCCTATAAACGTCCGACGCATAAGCAAGTATGTTCACGTTAATTCAGGCTTTTTTCGAGCGTTTGGTGCTAATAGACTTCAATGGGAAACGCGATAGGCGTGTTGTTCGGGCGTTTGTGCAGCGTAAAACGCGCCTATGGACGCGCGTTTTTCTAAATTCACACCTCAGATTGGCCAAACTATATAGGGAGGGCTGTTTGGTCATTGGCCAACTATGCAGTCAATCACATAAACGCGCGTCAAACGCGCCTACATTATTTACCAAAACGCTTGAAAAAACGCGCCTACACGCCAGTCTTGAACGCACCAAAAACGCTAGGCTTCAAAACGCTCAGGTCTGAACCCAGTGTTATGCTGAAGGTTTAGAGCTCAGTGGGTGTTTCCTGTGGAGCTGCAGGATGGAGGACAGTGGATGTTATCTGTGGAGCTGCAGGTTCAGAGCTCAGTGGGTGTTACCTTTATGCTGAAGGTTTAGAGCTCAGTGGGTGTTTCCTGTGGAGCTGCAGGATGGAGGACAGTGGATGTTGGAATGCAGTGGGTGTTATCTGTGGAGCTGCAGGTTCAGAGCTCAGTGGGTGTTACCTTTATGCTGAAGGTTCAGAGCTCAGTGGGTGTTTCCTGTGGAGTTGCAGGATGGAGGACAGTGGATGTTGGAATGCAGTGGGTGTTATCTGTGGAGCTGCAGGTTCAGAGCTCAGTCAGTGTTTACTGTGGAGTTGCAGGATGGTGGTCAGTGGGTGTTTCCTACAGAGTTGCAGGATGGTGGTCAGTGGGTGTTTTCTGTGGAGCTATAGGTCTGGAATCCAGTGGGTGTTATCTGTGGAGTTGCAGGATGGTGGTCAGTGGGTGTTTCCTACAGAGTTGCAGGATGGTGGTCAGTGGGTGTTTTCTGTGGAGCTATAGGTCTGGAATGCAGTGGGTGTTTTCTGTGGAGCTGCAGGTTCAGAGCTCAGTGGGTGTTATCTGTGGAGCTGCAGGTTCAGAGCTCAGTGGATGCTCCCTGTTAAGCTGCTTTCTCTTTATCCCACAATGCTCTACCCTGTTTGCCTTTGCATTCTCCCCTATTTCTCTTTCAAACATATCATTGTGCAAACAGTGACTTCTGCTAGAAAATGCAACTCTCAGGGCTCAAGGATATTCAGCCTGTGCCGAAGCTGGTGCTCAAGAGGAGCAGAGTAGTAATACAGGGTTTGCTTGCCGTCAGGAAGCAACATCAACTACATATAGGTCTCCACAGGAGCTGTACGCAGAAAACTGTAATAGATATATTTAATTTAAGGGGGTTTTCCAGGGCTGAATTATCCAGTAAATTAAATGATAGCAGCGCTACAGTACCAGTCGCCACCGAGCATACAGAGCTGTACTGTGCCTGTTCCAGAGTGCAGCTGCTCGTCCAGTGTTGTACCGCCTCCGCACCACCAATCTTTTAGGTATGTTCATGATCTATCCTGAGGATAGATCATAGATATTACAGTCCTCTGGAACATCCCTTTAAGTTGCATTGAAAGTAGCCCTACAACTTTCATTTACATTTTCTAACAAAAAGCAAAAGAATAAGATATAAAGCAGGGTTGGATCTTTCTTTCTGTGGATGATGATTTGCCTTTTTCTCTTGGTCTTTACAGAAAATCGCTGTGAATGTGTTTGTCCATTGGGGTTCAAAGGCTCCGCTTGTGAAATCAGCAAGAGGCCGGGTAAATAACAGGATTAGTCCATTCAGTGCTTTCTGTTTGGCTTTTATCTTCATTGCTAACTGGAAAGGTCACAGAGTTACATCCAGTACTCAAATCCATGACTCGAGAGCGCCCCCTGTTACGTCATATTCAAATGCAGCAGATTAGTTGCAGAAATGTGAAAATTTAGGACCACATTTATTAAGACCAGCGTTTTAGACACCGGTCCTAATAAAGCCCTAAACTGGCGGTGGATCCGGAGTGATGAAGAGGGGCCTAGACTCTCCATAACTTTGACGCATCCAGCGCCAGTCTAAATGTAAGGCAGCTTCCTTGCTGGCCTAAATTTAGACCATTTTCTATGCCTAAAACAGGCGTAGAAATTGGTAAATGAGACGGGTCCCTCCCCTTCCCCGCCACACCCAAAATGTTAGAACTGGCGTGAGCAGGGCGAAGTAGCAGATAATGGCGCTACTAACCGTTGCGCTGCTATCTGCGCCTGAAATACACCGAATTTAGGCGTATTTCAGATTAGGATATGACCCCCTTAGTTTCATACATCAGATTGGGGTTGCTTTGTTGATTTCTGCAACAAATCTGCCATGTCTGAACATTCGTTTAGCCCTCCCTGCGGGCAGATAACCAACCATTAATGACTATGTCCATCATCAGAGACCGTATGTCATCTCCCTTTCCAGGAGCACAGCTATAGGATCTATAGGTAGCAATGTCTCCTGGTCTCTGGTGTCTAAGACGCTACCTTAGAAGACACCAGTATTATGAATGGCCCATGGCAGATCTGGGGTCCTGTATCAGATTGCCTTTCTGACTCCTCACATTGCAGCTCCGTGCATTGTTAGAGCCTTACCTCCCCCCATTGATTAAACAGAGACCCCCCATAGTCAAACAATCGGGTTGACTAAACACCAAACATAGAGGATCTAATCCCCCCTCCCAGATAGGCCACCCAAGGACATCTGGCTTCCGCTGTAATCCTTCCATACACATTACATGAAGGTCCCATACATGTTACCCCCACTATCCCGTGCATGATGGGAAATCTTTATGGGATGCACATTATCCCTTCATTCTCTGTTCCGATGCTCTATGATCCTTCTGTTTGATTTGTGTTGCTTTATTTTTCAGTTCCAAAAATAGATGGAAACTGGAGTTGTTGGTCGAGCTGGACATCGTGCTCGGGGAGGGTCCAGACGAGGCAGCGTCAGTGTAATAACCCCTCACCACAAAATGGAGGACAGTCATGTGAAGGAGCTGCCACTGACACAAGAAGCTGTTAACGCTCTACAGTTTATGAAACTTTGTGGCCTCTTCCTCACCTTGCAGCAGCCTGCATCGCACGTTTCCTGCCTGCACAAAAAAAAATCCGTCTATAGTAATAAAGTTAAAAGAAGACGGGAGGAGGGATAGGAGGGGGATGCAGCTGCAGTTTTTCCTCTGAGGCTGCATGCTGTGAGAGGGGAGGAGGGGCTGCAAAGAGAAAACATCTGATTGGCTCAGAGCAAACAGCTCAGGTCTGACATCACCCATTGGATTTTTTTGGTACCATTATAATCAATCACAGTTACACTGTATGGTGTCCATCAACCCAGATCTCATTTTGTTACATCTCGAATGTTGTGGGTTATTTTGTTTTTGCAAAAGTGAAATAAAACTTTACAGAGTGGATGTGAGGGATGTGTTATTATTTCACTATCTGGTGTTATTTTGTAGGGATTATCACCATTGTCTCCATGCAGTGTTGTCAGATTTCAAGGATCCCTGAATCCCATTAGAGTGAATCTCCCCGGTTTACACGTTCTGTAGTATATATTAAAGGGATTGGACACTTTACGATACTTTCAGTATTTCTCTCCTGAGTCTTTATTTAACTTCATCCATATTCTTTATCTTCTGCTGGTTTTTGTTCTAGCTGCTGGAAATACAGCGAGCCCAGGAGAGGAGAGAAGATAGGAGTGAGAATAGTGATGATTGTGGCAGTAGTTACTCACTGTGTTGCCCTCCTAGGCCCTGCAGTGATGAGAAGGGAGCACCTTTCTCTCCTTTGAGGCACTTCCTGACCTTGAGAATTCTCCAGTCTGATGGTGGTTGGGGTGCCCTTGGTGGTGTTAGGTTTTTGAGGCACAAATCCCAGTAACCTGAGTCAATGATAAGGGCAAGTTTGATACAACACGTTCACTGGCACAGGCACTTTACATATTAAATGCAGTCTGTACAGCCAGCATAGCCAATTCCCATGGCTGTTTTTGGCAGATGGGGGGATGAGTCTCTCTCTGCACAATCTTCTCAACTCTCCCTATATAGGCATATTCCTCAATGTAGCACAGTCTCTGGTGATCAGGCCGTTCTTTTATATGATGGGAAGACTGGAGCTTCTTTCTCCCACCAGTATGCAGAGAAGTCTGTAGCCTCAATGTTAGTGCGTTACTTTTCTCCGACAAATGCTCTGCAAACCTCCCTGTACGACCGCTTAACTTTCTGCTCCTTTCAGTGACCAACACCTTCTAAAGGTGCCAGATAGAAGTCTACTGTATGTTCAACATACTAATATATAATGCCTATACTGCAGATGCCATAGTGCATGGTGCCTACAAACAATACACATACTAAACTACCAGCTCTGGAGCATATATAATATTACCAGCTGTGGTGTGCATGTACTAGTACTAGCTGTAATGCATATATAATAGCACCAACCACAGTGTATATCCTGTATACCAGTACCAGCTGTAGGACATACATAATAGTACTAACCGAGGATTACAAATAATAGTATACACTATATACCTGTAACAGCTGTAATCCACATACTGTATATTAGTACAACCTATAATACATATATAATGTTACCAATTGCAATGTATTGCAAAGAAAAAGGGGGTCAGTCAGCACATCCCAATGCGCAGGTGCACGTTGCTGTGGCTGAAAACACAAGGTAAAACATACAATGCGACAGCACTCTGCAATTTAACGGAGGCCATTTTGGCACCTAAAATGACAAAAAGTAAGGTGGGCCCAGCATGCATGTGGAACCTACACTCTCTGAATTTTTTGGTAGCTGTCATGGCACATAACAGGTAGAATTTAGTGTTAGGTTCCCGTCTTACAGAGATCACCTTGACGTGTGGCAGACGGGCCTAGTTAATTATGTACAAAATGTATTTGCCAAGCATCTCATTTACAAAATAAGCGCAGCGTTAGAATACTTGGTTGTGCTTTCTTTGGTTTGCAGAGCGCTGTTGCATTGTATGTTTAACCAGTTGCGGTGTATGTACTGTAGACTAATACCAGTTGTAGGGCATATATACTACTGATAGGCATAGGGCATATATTATAGTAACACGTGGGGGGATATAGACTCGTACGCCCTGCTGGGTATATAGGGTAGAGCCGCCATCGTTTACATAGACTTATCTCTTTGTATACACATTAAACACAGACAAGATTAACGTACAAAGTAAAAGACTTTAATTTTGTGCAAATGATAAAAAACAGCAATAAGGTCACACATTGACTCAGGCTGTCAGTGAATGATTGACAGAAATACAGCAAACATGGGAAAAATAAGACCCCTGGTTCCTAACAGGACTCAGTCTGGACGCTTCTCCCCAGGCATCGACTGCCGCCATTTTTAGGAGGTGGATTGTTGCAAGACCTTGTTCTTTGACGCTTTCCAGATTGACAGGTCGACCATGAGGACCAGCAGCTCCAGCCTCCTTTTGCTTTTATATCTGTAATACAGATCCCAAAATTGGATTAGATATATGTACATTACAACCGAAGCACATCATTGACTGATACCACCAGTTATAATAAAACTACTACTACACAGGTGCAATACTGATAGCTGTATGTAAGGCATTGTGAATTACATCCTGTATTATACTCCAGAGCTGCACTCACTATTCTGCTGGTGCAGTCACTGTGTACATACATTATTTATCCTGTACTGATCCTGAGTTACATCCTGTATTATACTCCAGAGCTGCACTCACTATTCTGCTGGTGGAGTCACTGTGCACATACATTGCATTAATTATCCTGTACTGATCGTGAGTTATATCCTGTATTATACTCCAGAGCTGCACTCACTATTCTGCTGGAGCAGTCACTGTGTACATACATTACTTATCCTGTACTGATCCTGAGTTACATCCTGTATTATACTCCAGAGCTGCACTCACTATTCTGCTGATGCAGTCACTGTGTATATACATTACTTACCCTGCACTGATCCTGAGTTACATCCTGTATTATACTCCAGAGCTGCACTCACTATTCTACTGGTGCAGTCACTGTGTACATACATTAGATTACTTATCCTGTACTGATCCTGAGTTACATCCTGTATTATACTCCAGAGCTGCACTTACTATTCTGCTGGTGCAGTCACTGTGTACATACATTACTTATCCTGTACTGATCCTGAGTTACATCCTGTATTAAACTCCAGAGCTGCACTCACTATTCTGCTGGTGCAGTCACTGTGTACATACATTACTTATCCTGTACTGATCCTGAGTTACATCCTGTATTATAGCCCAGAGCTGCACTCACTATTCTGCTAGTGGAGTCACTGTGTACATACATTATTTATCCTGTACTGATCCTGAGTTACATCCTGTATTATACTCCGGAGCTGCACTCACTATTCTGCTGGTGGAGTCACTGTGCACATACATTGCATTAATTATCCTGTACTGATCGTGAGTTATATCCTGTATTATACTCCAGAGCTGCACTCACTATTCTGCTGGAGCAGTCACTGTGTACATACATTACTTATCCTGTACTGATCCTGAGTTACATCCTGTATTATACTCCAGAGCTGCACTCACTATTCTGCTGATGCAGTCACTGTGTATATACATTACTTATCCTGTACTGATCCTGAGTTACATCCTGTATTATACTCCAGAGCTGCACTCACTATTCTACTGGTGCAGTCACTGTGTACATACATTAGATTACTTATCCTGTACTGATCCTGAGTTACATCCTGTATTATACTCCAGAGCTGCACTTACTATTCTGCTGGTGCAGTCACTGTGTACATACATTACTTATCCTGTACTGATCCTGAGTTACATCCTGTATTATACTCCAGAGCTGCACTCACTATTCTGCTGGTGCAGTCACTGTGTACATACATTACTTATCCTGTACTGATCCTGAGTTACATCCTGTATTATAGCCCAGAGCTGCACTCACTATTCTGCTGGTGGAGTCACTGTGTACATACATTACTTACCCTGTACTGATCCTGAGTTACATCCTGTATTATACTCCAGAGCTGAACTCACTATTCTGCTGGTGCAGTCACTGTGTACATACATTACTTATCCTGTACTGATCCTGAGTTACATCCTCTATTATACTCCAGAGCTGAACTCACTATTCTGCTGGTGCAGTCACCGTGTACATACATTACTTATCCTGTACTGATCCTGAGTTACATCCTGTATTATACTCCAGAGCTGCACTCACTATTCTGCTGGTGCAGTCACTGTGTACATACATTACTTATCCTGTACTGATCCTGAGTTACATCCTGTATTATAGCCCAGAGCTGCACTCACTATTCTGCTGGTGGAGTCACTGTGTACATACATTACTTACCCTGTACTGATCCTGAGTTACATCCTGTATTATACTCCAGAGCTGAACTCACTATTCTGCTGGTGCAGTCACTGTGTACATACATTACTTATCCTGTACTGATCCTGAGTTACATCCTGTATTATACTCCAGAGCTGAACTCACTATTCTGCTGGTGGAGTCACTGTGTACATAAATTACTTACCCTGTACTGATCCTGAGTTACATCCTGTATTATACTCCAGAGCTGAACTCACTATTCTGCTGGTGCAGTCACTGTGTACATACATTACTTATCCTGTACTGATCCTGAGTTACATCCTGTATTATACTCCAGAGCTGAACTCACTATTCTGCTGGTGCAGTCACTGTGTACATACATTACTTATCCTGTACTGATCCTGAGTTACATCCTGTATTATACTCCAGAGCTGCACTCACTATTCTGCTGGTGCAGTCACTGTGTACATACATTACTTATCCTGTACTGATCCTGAGTTACATCCTGTATTATACTCCAGAGCTGCACTCACTATTCTGCTGGTGCAGTCACTGTGTACATATATTACTTATCCTGTACTGATCCTGAGTTACATCCTGTATTATACTCCAGAGCTGCACTCACTATTCTGCTGGTGCAGTCACTGTGTACATACATTACTTATCCTGTACTGATCCTGAGTTACATCCTGTATTATAGCCCAGAGCTGAACTCACTATTCTGCTGGTGCAGTCACCGTGTACATACATTACTTATCCTGTACTGATCCTGAGTTACATCCTGTATTATACTCCAGAGCTGCACTCACTATTCTGCTGGTGCAGTCACTGTGTACATACATTACTTATCCTGTACTGATCCTGAGTTACATCCTGTATTATAGCCCAGAGCTGCACTCACTATTCTGCTGGTGGAGTCACTGTGTACATACATTACTTACCCTGTACTGATCCTGAGTTACATCCTGTATTATACTCCAGAGCTGAACTCACTATTCTGCTGGTGCAGTCACCGTGTACATACATTACTTATCCTGTACTGATCCTGAGTTACATCCTGTATTATACTCCAGAGCTGCACTCACTATTCTGCTGGTATAGTCACTGTGTACATACATTACTTATCCTGTGCTGATCCTGAGTTACATCCTGTATTATACTCCAGAGCTGCACTCACTATTCTGCTGGTGCAGTCACTGTGTACATACATTACTTATCCTGTACTGATCCTAAGTTATATCCTGTATTATACCCCAGAGCTGTACTCACTATTCTGCTGGTGCAGTCACTGTGTACATACATTGCTTATCCTGTACTGATCCTGAGTTACATCCTGTATTATACTCCAGAGCTGAACTCACTATTCTGCTGGTGGAGTCACTGTGTACATACATTACTTATCCTGTACTGATCCTGAGTTACATCCTGTATTATACTCCAGAGCTGCACTCACTATTCTGCTGGTACAGTCACTGTGGACATACATTATTTATCCTGTAAGTCATGAGAATGTGCTGTATGCAGACACTGAACAAGCAGCAATTGTTGGGTGATTCTGCTCTGAAGCTTGAAGACGTGTTGCTACAATTGTTGTTCACATTCTATGTTTCTTGAGTCGTCAAGTTGTGCTGAGGTATATAGTCTGCAGAAGCTGAAGGCCGCAGTGAGGGCCACGGCCATCTATATAGACACAGAGCGGCTGGTTCCTACCTGGTCGTGATGTCTGCTCACATGATGGGCCCTCATACCCCGCAGGACACAGGCAGCTGCACACATTATTGTTTAATATGGGCTCTCCGTTATTTTGACAGGGGCCACAGCGGCACGAGTTAAACTCGCTCAGGAAGTCGTTGTAGGCTCTTTTCAGGTTCTGCCTTCTCATCTCAATCCCAGACAGACCTGTTAACTGCAGACCTTCGTGTATCGGCTGGAGCTAAAATTACAGAAGTGATGCATGTGAAATATACAAGTTATTCAAATATCGGACAGAACAGCATGAAATGTCCACCATCAAAATGCATCAGGTGACGCAAGATGGACGGAAAAATGCCCCCTTTAAGCCTTTGTGACTACTCAGCGGGGCAGTTCCTTCTAGACTAAGAGATCCAAATCAGAGTCAAAGGAACATTCCTGTGAATCGCCAAATAACTAACCATTATTATCAAGACTGGTTCAAGGGTTTAGGGTAAAATCCCTGTGATCTGGGGCAAAGAACTAGTTGAGGTCTATATAACTGGTTGTCTAAGGCAGAAATGGTTTACAGCCAGTATCCCTAGTGGTCTAGGACAGGGATGGGCAAACTGCGGCTCTCCAGCTGTTGCAAAACTACAACTCCCAGCATGCAAAGACTGCTTATGCTTACAGCTATCAGCCTACAGCAGGGCATGGTGGGCATTGTAGTTTTACAACAGCTGGAGAGCCGCAGTTTGCCCATCCCTGGTCTAGGACATTGAAGGGGTCAATGTCCATTTCCTTGGTGGTCTTTGTAGAGACAATCTCATTGTCAACATCCCTGACGGTCTACAACATATACAGGGGTTAAAGGGTTTGTCTGGAAGTTAGAGAAATGTGTCTTAACAGCAGAAAACATAATACATTTTTAAAAAAAATTAAGAATTACTGACCTGCAGACGCCTGCTGCTCCAGAGTGGACCCTAGTGCTCCCTGCCAGTCTGTCTACCTGTCCTGCAGTAATGACTCTAATGGTGCAGTCACTGTGTACATACATTATATTACTTATCCTGTATTATACTCCAGAGCTGCACTCACTATTCTGCTGGTGCAGTCACTGTGTACATACATTACTTATCCTGTACTGATCCTGAGTTACATCCTATATTATACTCCAGAGCTGCACTCACTATTCTGCTAGTGCAGTCACTGTGTACATACATTACTTATCCTGTACTGATCCTGAGTTACATCCTGAATTATACTCCAGAGCTGCACTCACTATTCTGCTGGTGGAGTCACTGTGTACATACATTACTGATCCTGAGTTACATCCTGTATTATACTCGAGAGCTGCACTCACTATTCTGCTGGTGCAGTCACTGTGTACATACAAACTTATCCTGTACTGATCCTGAGTTACATCCTGTATTATACTCCAGAGCTGCACTCACTATTCTGCTAGTGCAGTTACTGTGTACATACATTATATTACTTATCCTGTACTGATCCTGGGTTACATCCTGTATTATACTCCAGAGCTGCACTCACTATTCTGCTGGTGGAGTCACTGTGTACATTACATTACTTACCCTGTACCGATCCTGAGTAAAATCTTGTATTATGCTCCAGAGCAGTACTCACTATTCTGCTGGTGCAGTCACTGTGTACATACATAACTTATCCTGTACTGATCCTGAGTTACATCCTGTATTATACTCCAGAGCTGCACTCACTATTCTGCTAGTGCAGTTACTGTGTACATACATTACATTACTTATCCTGTACTGATCCTGGGTTACATCCTGTATTATACTCCAGAGCTGCACTCACTATTCTGCTGGTGGAGTCACTGTGTACATACATTACTTATCCTGTACTCATCCTGAGTTACATCCTCTATTATACTCCAGAGCTGTACTCTCTATTCTGCTGGTGCAGTCACTGTGTACATACATTATTTACCCTGTACCGATCCTGAGTTACATCTTGTATTATGCTCCAGAGCTGCACTCACTATTCTGCTGGTGCAGTCACTGTGTACATACATTACTTATCCTGTACTGAACCTGAGTTACATCCTGTATTATACTCCAGAGCTGCACTCACTATTCTGCTGGTGCAGTCACTGTGTACATACATTACTTATCTTGTACTGAACCTGAGTTACATCCTGTATTATATTCCAGAGCTGCACTCACTATTCTGCTGGTGCGGTCACTGTGTACATATATTACATATCCTGTACTGATCCTGAGTTACATCCCGTATTATACTCCAGAGCTGCACTCACTATTCTGCTGGTGCAGTCACTGTGTACATACATTACTTATCCTGTACTGAACCTGCATCCTGTATTATACTCCAGAGCTGCACTCACTATTCTGCATCCGTTACCCTTGTAATTATCATTTGCCTATCATTTTACCTCAAAATTAATCACAGCTGGATTATATTTCAGGGATCTTCCCCAATAGCGATAGGTGTCGCCCCTGATTACATTAAGCAGCCCCCCGGCTGATCCTGTGTCTCCTCCTTTTATATGAGTGATGATGTCCTTTATTACACTCTCGCTTCCACCTCGTTCTGTTTTAAAAAAAAAAAGCATGAAAGACAGTTTTACGCCAGAATAACACACATGAAGCTCACAGGATACTTTGGGGGTCATGTATCAATAGTAATAATTAGAGATGAGCGAAATTTTGAAAAATTTAATTCGCCAAGTTAGCCAAGAAATTTAATTTGCTCTGAATTAATTTGCCATGAATCACTATAAATCAGGTATACCCAGACCACTCTGCGGTAGGGTAGGGCTACACAGAGCGGCCATGCTGCAGTGAAGAACCGTATGGCCAATTAATATTGAAGACCACACTGTATAGTCCTTCATTGTTAACGGCCGTGCGGCACCTTTATACAGGCGCTGTTGCTGGTACGGGGTTTGGCTGGTTAGGTGGGGGCACAATATGCAGATTATCCCTGTTCTTTCCTGCAATCTCCTGCAGATTATTTGCCAGTAAACACTGAATAATAATCAGCTCTGGCATACCCACTTCTCCAACTACAGTGCTCTCCTACCCTACAGGCGGGGGCCCTTCTTCTGCCATCTGCTTTTCCTCCTTTTCCACATCATCTAATATAAAGGAGAATATGTCATCAGGAACATCCAGCTCCTTCTGTCTCTGCATCTTACTGACTTTTCTGTGGCATGGTGGCCAAGAAGGATGATTTGGAAGAAGTAAAGCCAGCAAAAGATGAGGATGGTAATCATTAAGACCTGGCGCCCCTAAGGGGTGCAGACTAGATGGTACTGGTTGACATGCTGGCACCTGAATAATAAATCTTATTGGCATTGAAGTACATATCTTAGTTTACAGCTGATGTAGGAATATGTAAATAAAACTGACACAGAATAAGTCTCCCTACGATCTCCCTGCAGTCTCCCTACAATCTCAGTCTCAGTCTCTGCAGTCTCCCTGCAGTCCCTGCATTCTCGCTACACTCTGCCTACGATCTCCCTTCACTCTCCCTTCACTCTCCCTATGATCTCCCTTCACTCTCCCTACGATCTCTCTTCACTCTCCCTACGATCTCTCTTCACTCTCCCTACGATCTGCCTTCACTCTCCCTACGATCTGCCTTCGACTCTCCATACGATCTCCCTTCACTCTCCCTACGATCTGCCTTCACTCTCCCTACGATCTCCCTTCACTCTCCCTGCGATCTACCTTCACTCTCCCTGCGATCTACCTTCACTCTCCCTGCGATCTACCTTCACTCTCCCTGCGATCTACCTTCACTCTCCCTGCGATCTACCTTCACTCTCCCTGCGATCTACCTTCACTCTCCCTGCGATCTACCTTCGCTCTCCCTGCGATCTACCTTCGCTCTCCCTACGATCTCCCTTCACTCTCCCTACGATCTCCCTTCACTCTCCCTGCGATCTACCTTCACTCTCCCTACGATCTACCTTCACTCTCCCTACGATCTACCTTCACTCTCCCTGCAATCTACCTTCACTCTCCCTGCAATCTACCTTCACTCTGCCTACGATCTCCCTATACTCTCCCTGCGATCTACCTTCACTCTCCCTGCGATCTACCTTCACTCTCCCTACGATCTGCCTTCACTCTCCCTACGATCTGCCTTCACTCTCCCTACGATCTGCCTTCACTCTCCCTACGATCTGCCTTCACTCTCCCTGCGATCTACCTTCACTCTCCCTGCAATCTACCTTCACTCTCCCTGCAATCTACCTTCACTCTCCCTGCGATCTACCTTCACTCTCCCTGCAATCTACCTTCACTCTCCCTGCGATCTACCTTCACTCTCCCTGCGATCTACCTTCACTCTCCCTGCGATCTACCTTCACTCTCCCTGCGATCTACCGTCACTCTCCCTACGATCTACCGTCACTCTCCCTACGATCTACCGTCACTCTCCCTACGATCTACCGTCACTCTCCCTACGATCTACCGTCACTCTCCCTACGATCTACCGTCACTCTCCCTACGATCTACCGTCACTCTCCCTACGATCTACCGTCACTCTCCCTACGATCTGCCTTCACTCTCCCTATGATCTCCCTTCGCTCTCCCTGCGATCTACCTTCACTCTCC
Source organism: Bufotes viridis (assembly GCA_033119425.1). Taxonomy (NCBI): domain Eukaryota; kingdom Metazoa; phylum Chordata; class Amphibia; order Anura; family Bufonidae; genus Bufotes; species Bufotes viridis. The sequence continues at coordinate 152,111,213 of CM065596.1, forward strand.
CTGCAATCTACCTTCACTCTCCCTGCGATCTACCTTCACTCTCCCTGCGATCTACCTTCACTCTCCCTGCGATCTACCTTCACTCTCCCTGCGATCTACCGTCACTCTCCCTACGATCTACCGTCACTCTCCCTCTTCAATGTTCTTCTATTAATCATTTTCAACAACACTGTCCCTAGCACATGGGCGCTTGCCACGTCTCCCCCTATGCTCAGCTCACGGGACAGTGGCGGTGACCGCGTGGGATGACAGTTTTATAGGGCTGTGACAGGGGATGGCTATCTGCGGATTGGCTGGCTGCACGGCATTATGGGTCTTAGCGCGTTCCCGGGCTTCTTACTTTCACTTTGTAACACGTGCAGACTCCAATTTAAGAAAAACTTATTCATTACCACGAAGAGCAAGAAAATTCAGATTCATTGGGAATTGAAGGTTTTCTAAACTTCGGACTGAATTCCGCTTTGAATGCTTCGCTCATCACTAGTGATAATCATGGCGGTCATGCTGCTGACGCCATTTAAATAACCTCTCATTGTTGCGCCGCTCTCTTTACCTCTGGGCCTGGAGTTCACACGTGGTGGGAATGGTTGTCACATACGCCTCCTCTTGTTAAACATTTGCACCACTTCGATATCACACATTGATAAATGACCCCCACTGACTGCAGAGATGGAAATGTCACATTTTTAAAAACATCAAATATCGGTTTTACCAGTAAATTTGTCTTCAAGTCTTTCACAGTTTTTCTTTTGTATCTTAAGTGATCCCTCAACTTGTCCATCATCAGATGTAATGGTTCCACGAATGTGGCCGCCAAAACAGTCATACAACATGGAATACGTAACATCTGGAAAAAAGCAGAGATGACCCTGTAAGCCGACATCCGACCAGCGCGCTCCACGTCTTACATGTCAAAAGGAGTTTCCAGAGGTTGGTTTTACCTTGTTTTTTCATGACTTCTTTATCCAATACAAGGACGTTGTCCATGATGCCACCCATGGTGCCAGAGGTGACAAAGTGAGTGCCATAGTCAGTAATGAACCTGGCATAGAGGCCGTAGTTGTAAGTATCAGGAAGCTCCATCAGTGACATTAACATGTCCTCATCCAACACCAGAGAATTCCTTCTTACCCGGAAACGAGCGGTCTGAACTTCAGTGAGAAAGCGAACAAACTGCACGTTCTTCAAGAAAACAAAATATAAGCAAAGATTAAAGATAGATAAATAGATAGATAGATAGATAGATAGAAATGAGATAGATAGATATATGGATAGATAGATAGATAGATAGATAGATAGATAGGAGATAGATAGATAGATAGATATGAGATAGATAGATAGATAGATAGATAGATAGATAGATAGGAGATAGATAGATAGATAGATAGATAGATAGATAGGAGATAGATAGATAGATAGATAGATAGATAGATAGATATGAGATAGATAGATAGATAGATAGATAGATAGATAGATAGATAGGAGATAGATAGATAGATAGATAGATAGATAGATAGGAGATAGATAGATAGATAGATAGATAGATAGAATAGATAGATAGATAGGAGATAGATAGATAGATAGATAGATAGATAGATAGAAATGAGATAGATAGATAGAGAGATAGATAGATAGATATGGGATAGATAGATAGATGTTAGATAGATAGATAGATAGATAGATAGATAGATAGATATGGGATAGATAGATAGATAGATAGATAGATAGATAGATAGATAGATATGAGATAGATAGATAGATGTTAGATAGATAGATAGATAGATAGATAGATAGATAGATAGATAGATAGATAGAGATAGATAGATAGATAGATAGATAGATAGATACATGAGATAGATAGATAATAAGAGATAGATAGATAGATAGATAGATAGATAGATAATTTACCTTTTCTGTATATGACGATATATTTCTCAGGAAATCACTTTTACTCTCGGAGTTGATTCCGATCTCTACTCCCACCGGAGTCTCTGCGGCTTTTATATTGAATGTGAACCCTGTGGCAGAGGAACTTTCTTTCCTTATAGCATTGAGCAGATCCTTCGAGTCGTCGTACACCTCATAAGACATCCCAGTGTCTGCCCGGGCCTGGAGAACACAGGTGTAGACAAGAGAAAAGAGAATAACCATCAGAACTGGACCCACCATCTGACCAAACAACAAATGTTTCCATTTACTGACCGCAAGCAGAGATATGGAAAAGCACCTGAATCACAGTCTATAGTTACAGAACTTCTCACTATACACGATTTATTTATGGCCGCTTTGTATAAGGGGGCGATAGGCTGATTCATAATTCCAGATTGCATTTCCGTTATTTTCTCTCGCAGCAGACACCCCTGCCTCTTAGACCATGTCCGCCGCCTCTCCTGCACTTTGCTCCACCCACTTTCTTCAAGATATTTAAGCCACCCCCAGTTCCATCATGGAGCACCACCAAAATGACTGGTGATGCCCCTTTTGAGACCAGTTAGTGGTCCATTTCAAAGAATAGTCCCGTACAACTGGGACTGTTGTTACGTATGTGAAGGCCTGTCCGCCATGATGTGACGCAGGGGACTGTAGATGCTGCACCGGGGTCCAAACACTCACAAGGAACTGATAGATATGGAAGTTGTAGGGTTTTCTGAAGTACTTCTCATCGGCGGCGTAATAGATCTGCTCACAGGTCGGGTCGTATCTCAGTTCCCTCCATTCACCGTTATAGACGTATTCACATTGACCTCCAAAGTATCTGTGATCCAGGACATTCTGCGCTTCTTCCTGCGTCAGGATGTTGAACCTGTAGAAAAAGGGAGCGGGAAAATGATCAGCAATTGGGGTGATGCACAAAGATTGTCTCCAAAAATCAGATTTGGAGTTTTGCAGTAAATTATGCCTTGTGTTGAGTTCTGCAGCTCCTTCTCCCCTCTCACAGCATGCAATTTCACACACACAGAGATACTGCAGCTGCATCCCCCTCCTCTCCCTCCTTTCTTACTAGGATTTACTGTGTTACACCAGATGGATTTTTTTGGTGGCTGAGGAGGCTTCTGGGCATTTTCAGAGAAAAGGGGCGTGCCGGCGGCTGAACGGTGAGGAAGATGCAAATTACTTCTAATGAATTATTAATTTGTACAGGTTTATGCAAATAGATAAAAACCCCTCACCCTCTGACAGCTCTCTCAGCTCCGGGTATTGGAAACAGCTGCCTGCAGAACCTCTCATCTTCCTGGGGCTCGCAGTCCCTCTCGTCGGACTCATCCCTGCAGTCTGCCTCTCCATTGCAAACCAGCTGTCTCTTTATACAACGACCTATGAATACAGTAGACATGAACGAGACTGTGGCACCGGTCAGTTCTATGACATCGCTGCGGGTAATACTCCCATCATCACACTGGTCTCACCCCAGTCTCTTACCAGTTTCCTCACACTGAAAATCGTTTCCGCACTTATTGTCCGGGACACATTTCTCGGACGATTTGCAGGTCATTGACTCCCACAGATTCCCCACGCAGATCCTTCCGTCGTATTTGGCCGGCTGAACCAGGGCCCGGTACCTGTGCTGTGTAACAGAGGGGGCGTTCATCAGAGGTGTCTGTACAGCCCCGGATATAGACTCTGAGCATCAGATAGCGTCGGCCATCGCAGAGTAGCAAACATTACGCCGGCTGTCCCACGAAAAATATTCTACTTTCCAAATCGGCACCTGGATCTGAATACTTTTGCAATTGCATGTAGATTAAAAATTACAACCACTGAGTTATAAGATGAAATCTGTCTGTATAGCGCCACCTGCTGTTTGCTGTTCTTCTAATTTCTCTGTCCTGCTCACTTGACGTAGTCGCACACGCTCAGTTTCATCCTTCAACTACCAGCAGCTGCAGTAGAGAAAGACACGACCCTGAGAAAGGACACGTCCCCTAAACTGACAGCTTGAAATAAATCTGGCAGAGCAATGAATGGGAAGATCTTTGGATCCATGGGAGGTACAGGGCAGGTCCTAGCTTTGTTAGAAACCCCTTTAACCCACTCTTTCCCACCACTCCTGACACCAACTAGACAGTAAGTAGGGGCATCATGTTGGTAAATTTTAAAGGGGATGTCTACCAGAACTAGAGGTGCACTGCCAATGAGGTGATGTGAGGCAACTGCCTTATGTGGCGCCAGGTTGGGGCACATGGGGAGGCAGTGGAAGGGCGCACGAGCGCTTCTCATCTCTGCTTATACAAGTGCATTGGTGCACTCAGGACAGCGATACAGTGGAATGCTGCTGCAGGGCACGGGAGCGATGCCTTCCTGCCTCACCATTCCTTCTAATAGGCTTTAGTCCTATCAGAGGCCGGTGTCATCATTATCGCACTGCCTGAGCCGGGCTGCATACAGTGCACAGACTGGGAAAGGTCCGTGTCCTGCACCGCGTCACTGACAGCAGAATGGAGGTGAGTATTTGAGTTTAATACTTTTATTTGACAGCATGGTGTTGGGCCCCAATGGGGGAAGCACTATGGGGACACTGAGGGCTCTGAAAAGGAGCATTTTTGTACTGGCACACAGGGGCATCGCTAGGGCTTTTTATTCGGGGCCAGGACCCTGAGTCAAACTACCACTGCCAGGGCCGTCTTTAACGTTAGGCAAAAGGGGCAGCTGCCTCTTGACCCCCGCTGGCCACTGCCCACAAATTCAATGAGGACCGGGAAGCGGTGAAAGCTCTATACTCACCGCTTCCTGGTCCTCGGCTCTCCTCTGTTAAGGCTGCGCACATGTGAGGTCGCGCTGTGCGCGCCACTTCACAGCACAGACTGAAGAGGAGGAAGACGAGCCCGGGCGGTGAGGAGCGGCGGCGTCCGGAGCAGGAAAGGTATGTGTTTTTTTTATTTTACTTATGAGGCTGATGGAGGCACTGGGGGCTGAAGAGAGGCATATGGGGGCTTATGGAGGCACATGGGGGCTGAAGAGAGCCACTGGGGGCTGACGGAGGCATATGGAGGCTGAAGAGAGCCACTGGGGGCTGAAGAGAGGTACTGGGGGCTGATGGAGGCACTGGGGGCTGATGAGAGGCACTGGGGGCTGATGAGAGGCACTGGGGGCTGATGAGAGGCACTGGGGGCTGATGAGAGGCACTGGGGGCTGATGAGAGGCACTGGGGGCTGATGAGAGGCACTGGGGGCTGATGAGAGGCACTGGGGGCTGATGAGAGGCACTGGGGGCTGATGAGAGGCACAGGTGGCTGATGAGAGGCACTGGGGGCTGATGAGAGCCACTGGGGGCTGATGAGAGCCACTGGGGGCTGACAGAGGCACTGGGGGCTGATATGAATTCTTAATTCTTATTATGCAAATTTCAACAGAGTGGGCTTGTGCCCCGGATGTTTTCAGACCCTAGCAAAGCCCCTGCTGGCACACATTATAAGGGAGCATTTTCGTAAACTTTACTTTATACTTTTGTACTGGCAAACGTTATAAGGGAGCATATTTTTGAATTGGCGCACATTATAATGGGGAGTTATTTTACTGACAAACATTATAAGGGGCCATTTTTTGTACAGGCACACATGATGGGAGGAATTATTACTACTGAAGGCATTATGGTGGGCTGTATTACTACTGGAGGACTACAAGGATTACAAGTATGGACACTATGGGGGCATAATTACTTCTGGGTGAGGAATATTATTACTATTGGGTTCACTGTGCACTCTGGAAGAGAATTATTACTATTGGTGGGACTTTTGGGAGGACGGTTACATTGGGAGGCACCTGGCACAGTATCAGCTTACCACAGTTATTTTTGGAGTACATTATGTTTATGGCAATAAGTGTCGGGGACACCATCTGCTGGGCAAAGTTACTTTTGGGGCCACTGTGTGCCAATAATTACTGAAGAGGGCGCTATCTGTGTGGTACTGGTATTTTTAAGTGGACTCCTGGTATTTCTGCAGTATAGTATTGGGGGTCACAGTATTAGATGTGGCAGGATGGGGTGTTCAGAAGGTGGAAAAGTAGGAAACTAAGATGTCTGTCTGTCAAACTCTAGAGAGACAAGGGATGGGTGAAAGAAGTCGTCATGGTGGTCTGGTCAGAGGACACGTCACTGGATGGAAGAGGTATGTGGCGCTGTATTACCCTGTATCTTTTGTGGCGCTGTATGTATTATTTTCCAAGTATGTCTTTAACAGTAGGGCTGGAGGGAAGGGTTTAGGAATAAATTTAGCATTGGGCCCTGGGGGGGCATCTTTTCAGTTTTCGTCTCAGCACCAGAAAGGCTAGGTGCACCCCTGCCCAGGACAACCCTTTTTCATGGATGTGGTTCTGCAATTTGAGGACAGCAAAAACAGCTATGACCGTGTGCATGAGCCCCTAGATGGTCGTCCCCCCATACGTTTTATGGCATGACAGCCGGGTCAGGAAGGGTTCCGGTACTGGGACGTTTGGCAGAACCAGGAAGGAGTAGAAGGGAATTCTGTTGTTGAAGATTTTTTTTTCACGCTCGTTCTGCCGCAGAATTTTCCGAATGCAAATCAGCGAGATCGTGCAGTAATTTTTTTTCTTCTTCAATCTCAATTATTTCCATCTGACGTTAATTGGATCTGTAACCGGTTCTGAAAACCGTGATAATTACAATAACAGATGCACGAGATTCGCTGTTTGCAGCGATCCGTTCGCAGCGACTTAATCACCTGCCGCAATTCTTGCCGTCTTTTTATTTCAGAAAATGAATCTGTTTACCTAAATCAAGAGCGAGAAGAAGAAGATAATAAAAAATGTCAGGCAAGAAAAACGGAGACGGCGTTAGTTAAAGGGATCCTGTCACCCGGACAAAATCCCCTCTGTGTGCGGAGGTCATAGCAAAGCTGGAACAGTGTCCAGCGCCCCGGAGCTCCGCCCTCTGGACTCCTTATGATTAGACGCAAGAGTCAGGGCTGCGTGGAAGAGTCACGTGACCCATTTTATCTCGGCTGAATGGTGAAGCGCGATCGTTGGGAGGAGGAGGGGATTATGTAATCAGCTTCGTGCCCCACACCAGCCATTCTTCCGAGCTATAAGGAGCTGTTTGAGGAGGTTCTCACAGCAGTACAGTGCAGGATGTAGGTGTCTTACCATCCGCCATATAAGAGTCCTTCCCCTTCCTATAGGGTCGCCCTGAATTGTTTCATATTAAAAATATAAGACATTAGAAACAAAGGATGATGGGAAATGTGGTGACATTGGGTGACACCATTGCGGCAGGAAGTAGCTAACTTCTCCTCCTACCTGAGAAATCAATCAATCTGCTCGTCTGAGACCTTCTTACATGGAAAGAAAGCCTAGTGATCACAATGAGTGCTAACGGAGGAGGCTCTTACTTTGCTACCTTGACATGGAAAACATGGAGACCATTGAGACCACTGGCCGAGCTGACAGTCCACAGGGGCCGGAGCGGAGCCTGAACTCCGGGCAAACCTGGAAAAAATAAAATAAATCGCATTTAGTGCAGACTGCTGGCAATTCATTCAGAAAGCAGAGGCCGGAGCGGAGACCGCCTCGGGCAGTGATTGGCTGAGCAGACATTTCCAGGCCGATCTGAGATCAGGAAGTAAAGAGCAACATGGAGTAACGTGGCCGGGGATTGGCGAGTACCGCTTAAGATTGGCGAGTATGGCTTATTTTATTTTTATTTTTTTCAGACAGTCTACCACTAATTATTAACCCCCCCCTCCCCCCCTCCGGGACAAACCCTTTAAATGGGTTTAGAATGAACAATCAGATGCGCCAGTTTTATCCCCGTGGCCGATGCTGGATGATACATTTAGACACTTTTATTAACTGATTCATTACTTTGTAGAAAAATGTTGATGCAGGTTGGTGCATGTTAGGCAACGCCCATTTACCCGCTATGTCACACCCCCTTGCTGAGCCAGGTGCAAAGAGTGCCTAAAACACATAATAAATGTGGTGCAAAACAAGTATGCAAATGTTTGACACAAAATTCGGACACATTTAGCTTAGTAAATCTCCCACAATTTCCTGCAATGCTACGGTGAAGCACCAGGTGGCAGCACAGAGGCTTAGGCTAGGTCTACACGACGACATGTATTGCGCGGCACATAGGGCACAACTACACTGCAACATTTGTCGCACCAATGTCGCGCGACAATTTTTATAATGATAGTCTATGGTGTCACACTGCGGCATGCGACTGCGACACGACAGTCGCAAAAAACATCAAAAAATTGACTTTTCTGCAACTGTTGCAGTGCGACACCATAGACTATCATTATAAAAATTGTCGCGCGACACTGGTGTGACAAATGTTGCAGTGTAGTTGTGCCCCATGTGTCGCGCGATACATGTCGTCGTGTAGACCTAGCCTTAGCAAGCCTGTATGGCAGCACATGCCAACATAATACCTGCAATAATGTGCGCTACGCTGCACAGAATGTAGGTACAGTATGCACCTACAGCATCCATACACAGGGCTCTCAGTCTCTATTCACTTTCAGAGCAGAATTCAAAATTCGCCTGCCTTTCTAGTTTCTTTCAGGCTGTATCTCTCTGAATGTGGTGCATTGTAGCTGATGCAGTGTGTCAGTCTGGCACTGCCGCTGACTCTAGTATTGTATTCTATTCCCCCAGCCTCCATCACATACAGTATTTCAGCCTCCAGAGCAGCGAGCATCTGACAGCCATTGATTCTGACCATGACTGACTGAGATCTTGTGACTGTACATCACATAGACTGTCATTTTTAGAAACCCGCTAAATCTTAAAAGAAGCCATAACGTGGACCGCGAAAGATACTCCAAGACAAATCGCTTCTTCCTGGCGCCATTTATTCAGTAGGAAGCCATTCTGAAGACGTATGACACGCCAAGCGTCTGTTGCTGAGATTTCCTTTACAGTACTCTCGACCTCTGCAGATCAAATCTACCTGCAAACCCCTGGCATTACTTACCTGGTACTGATCCTGCAAGGCATCATACCTTACACTCCAATCACATCCAAAGCTGCATAAAATATCTGCTTTTCTGCAGCAACTGCTCCCTGAAGGTCTACAGGACATGCTCTGCTCGGGTATCGTGTATAATACCGTTATCTACTGCCACAATGCTGTACATCATCTATGCAATCTCATTGTTAGCCCTGTGCTGACAGATTCCAGGGGCAGCTCATGGAAAGTTCGAATGCAGCTTCGGATGTGACTGGAGTATAAGCGAAATAGAAGCGTTCCATTCACCTGCAGAGAGTTCTGTATTCCTATTGGACTCGCCTTCTTTACATGTGACCTGGCTCTAGGCCTGACAGACCGTACGTATTTTGCGGTCCAAAAAACACAGATGCCGTCCGTTTGACATCCGTATTGCATCAGTTTTTTTATTGCGGATCCATCGTAACTATGCCTATCCTTTCCCGCAAAACGGACAAGAATAAGACATGTTTAGTGTTAAGCAAACTTGTTTTTTAAGTTCGGCGTCCAATGTTCGGGTTTCGGGTTCATCGAAGAATCCTGTTATGGATTCCAAATTCCGTTATGGACCGTGGCAGGGAACCCAAACCCTAGACAGGTTCTATCTTTTTTGTGAAACGGCCATGTGGACATATGGAAACAGAATGCCCACAGAGTAACTTCCGTTTTTTTTTTGCGGACTCGTTAAAGTGAACAGTTCCGCATATGGGTAGAAAAAAAATCACAACCCTCCAGGCGCTGTACAGGCAGCAGTGACAGCAGCTCCTATGCAAGTGGCAGCAACACTGACAAACCAAAGAATTTTTCACGGTTTTGTCGCAATTATCGGCCATTTTTTGTTTTACTATCCCCATTGGCAAAGTCCTAAAACCGTAAAACATCCCAATGTCAGAGGTCATGCCGAAAGCTGGTAATTAAAGCGACGGGTCCCCCCAATATGGTAGCCTACCTGCCGGCTGATCCGACGTCCCCGCTTTGCACCGTCACCGCGACACATAGTGAGATTAAGCACAGGAGTCCGAAGCAGAGATCAAGTCTCATCGTCCCCGATTGAGATGAATCCAACATTGGGAGAGGAAATGGAGCGAAAACTGGAGCTTTCCCGGCATTGTCCGCGGAGGTGAATCATTGACAACTTGCTAAACATTCCTGACAATCCCGAAGCAACAAAGTTACCAAATGTCAAATAAAGCCGGAGTTTGGAAATCCCAGAGTAGACGGGGGTGGGGGGAGATTAGCTCAGGCCCCCCTGCTGATAACTGCGGACCCTGGAGCAACAGCTTCACCGAGCAAAATGAGAATATACGAGGGGGGAGGGGCGATACTTTTATATTCGCTGGATCTCAAATATTCACGTGTTCTATGGATGGTATTATGGCTCGGGGGTCAAACTGTGCCTCCCCATGCCTCAGGTTTATACATGTATCAGGCATGGCTTCTAGAGGAGAATGTCTCCATAAAAACCTCATTCACACGTCAGTGTTTGGTCAGTGATTTCCCTCAGTGATTGTGAGCCAAAACCAGGACTGGAGCCTCCACAGACATAAGGTACAAGGGAAAGATCGGCTCCTGTACTGTGTTTAGAGCCGCACCTGGTTTTGGCTCAAAATCACTGATGGAAATCACTGACCGAACACTGATGTGTGAATGAGGCATAATACAGTGCTGCATAGCACCATATGGCGGCACATGGAGTATACAGCCATATGGACCCTGTGTGACTCCATATAGCGGCACATGGAGTATACAGCCATAGGGACCCTGTGTGACTCTATATAGCGGCACATGGAGTATACAGCCATAGGGACCCTGTGTGACTCCATATAGCACCATATGGCGGCACATGGAGTATACAGCCATAGGGACTCTGTGTGACTCCATATAGCACCATATGGCGGTACATGGAGTATACAGCCATAGGGACCCTGTATGACTCCATATAGCACCATATGGCGGCACATGGAGTATACAGCCATAGGGACCCTGTGTAACTCCATATAGCACCATATGGCGGTACATGGAGTATACAGCCATAGGGACCCTGTGTGACTCCATATAGCACCATATGGCGGCACATGGAGTATACAGCCATAGGGACCCTTCGTGCTTCCACATGGCGTATGTACACACAGGTCATCTGTGCGCAGGGTTTGGGGCTGGAGCTTCTGATGTGATTTTACACAAAACATTAAAAACTCATTGCGTTATTACAGAAAATCTGGAGCATTTCCTTCGATAAATCTGCCCCGATGTGTTAACAGCAGAAAACGCCCATAAAATGATCTCAGCCCTGCGCATTCAGCTCTGCTGCATCTGCAGAGAGTCCGTTAGCTCTGGGTCTTCATATTTCCAAAATTCACTTAATTCCAAACCATGAATCTTTGTGGCAGGGCCTACTCTAGGAGGAGGAGGTTTAACCCCTACAAGCTAAGCCTCATTCACTCGTCCATGATGTAATCCGTGATAAGATGGTCAGTGATTCATCCGTGAAGGATCCGTGGTTAGTCCGTGTCCGTTTTTTGCCACCCATGTGTTTTCCATGTTTCCCAGGCACTGTACCACTTAAGATTAATTTTCATTGCATCTCCTCCTAATGGTCCGTGTAACACGGACGGAATCCGTATTGCGTCTGTGTATTTTACAGATCCATAGACTATAATGGATGTGATGGATCTGTGAACACGGACAAAACAGAGCATGACCCACAGACCGCGCTAAAACACGTATGTGAGATTACAGTAATTAAGATTTATGGGTCCGTGTGTTGTCCGTGGAGAACACGTACAGCACACGTCTGTCAATCACCGACATGTGAATGAGGCTTAAATTGTAACTTTGCTGCAGAGAGATTGTTACATTGTTTCTTCCGAATGAGAAGTTAAATCCTGTTCAGACAGCGACATCTACTGGTCAGTTGACGGTAAAGCACAAACAAGACATCATTCCAATGTTTCATTACGTGATTTACGATCTTTTTATCTCAAAGTAAAAAATAATAAATATTAAAAATACACAACAAAAATCCCATGTATGCAAGAAAGTGTCTGCAGAAACCTGTGCGTAAAACATGTAAATGGCCATCTGTGAATGTAAAGGGCGTCCTGACACGGTCAGCAGCGGGTCCAAACCTGGAAGAGGTGAAAATCTTTCCATTAGGGCTTGTTCACACGACATAGAAGTGAATGGGTCCGAAATGAGGCTCGGATGCAGACTAAAACCACGGTCCTGTGAACGAGCCCTTAGGTCCATTGCACACGATCGTATCGCTTTCTCAGTAGACAATAATCGGACATGTTCTATCTTTGAACGGAACGGAAAAATGGAAATACAGAAACAGAAGGCATACGGAGTAACTTCCTTTCTTTTCCGGATTCATTGAAATGAATGGTTCCGTATACGGTCCATATATGGAACGCAAAAAACGGAACGGAAATGGAAAAAATAAACGTTAGTGTGCATGAGGCCGCTACATGCACATGAACGTATTTTGTTTCCGTCTCCATTCCGTTTTCTTTGTGGATAGGATGCGGACCCATTCATTTCAATGGGACCGCAAAAAATGCTGACAGCACACTGTGTACTATGTGCATCCGTATGTCTGTTCCGTAGCTCCGCAAAAAAAATAGAGCATGTCCTACTCTTTTCCGTTTTTGTGGACAAGGATAGGCATTATAAGGCCTAATTCACACGTCCGCAATCTACGTCTGCACTCGTTCTGCAAATTTGCGGAACGGGTGCGGACCCATTCATTTTGAATGCATCCGTATTTGTGGAGCGAGCCGCCGATCTTCCGGATGGCGGCTCCGGAAAAATATAGAGTGTGTCCTATTCTTGCCTGCAATTGCGGACAAGTATACGCATCTCTATAGGGCTGATGGCAAGGTGTTTTGCGGATTCGCAAAACACTACGGGCGTGTGAATAAAGCCTTAGGCCTTACACTTATTTTTCCAGATTTTGGAGTAAAAATAGTCACAGGACCCTGTTTTAAACATCCATGCGACTATATTTTGTTGCACATGCGTTTTTGTACCATCCTTGCGAGGGAATAGCGGGGGACGGGTCAGGCTCGGACTTTGGCCTGGCACATTTACTATCTTCTACTCTATTTTTGCAGCCGTAAAAGAGGAGTAAAAATTACTGTAGTCAGGGCCTGAGCGTCGTCATAAATTAGGCGCAAGGAGAAACAAAGATCAGCATTAAATGACCCCAAAATACTGACAATGTGAAAGTGGTCCTATGCAGATCCTCCTGCCCCTCCTTACTGATGCTCGGTCCTCAGGGCTTCATTCACATTGGAGTATTGCACCCATATTTAAAGAGGTTCTCCAGCCATAGAGCTGATAACCCAGCCCCAACCTGTGCCCCTGAACAAAAACCAGGCCTCTGATTGGCTGCAGCAGTCACGGGACCAAACCACTTCCTGGTCCTGGTTATGTAAAGGTCACAGGTTATGACCCCAGGGGTTGGCAGCTCCAAGGCCAGACAGACCCTTTAGCAGGGGTGTAACTATAGAAGCAGGGGAAGCGGCTGCTTTGGGGCCCTGACCCAAAAGGGGCCCATCGAAGAGGAGGAGAAGTACTAAAAGATTTTGTCAGGGCCCCTCAACATTATTACACAATGAAATGATATACAGTGGCAGTATAGATAGTGTAGAAAACGGATGGAACAGCTGCCGGGCCTGGTCTGGAGGGGGCATTCAAAATTTGCTGTCGGGCCCAGTCATTTCTAGTTACGCCACTGCCCTTTAGGCCTCTTTCACATGAGCGTGATGGATTAGGTCCAGATGCATTCAGTGAAACTCGCACAACTCAGTCAGTTTTGTCTGCGATTGCGTTCAGCTTTGCGTTTTGATGCGTTTTTCACGCGCGTGATAAAAAACTGAATGTTTACAAACAGCATCTTTTAGCAACCATCAGTGAAAAACGCATCGCATCTGCAGTTGCTTGTGGATGCAGGTTTTCACGCAGCCCCATTCATTTCAATGAGGCCAGGGATGCGTGAAAACCGCAGAATATAGAACAAGCTGCGATTTTCACGCAAAGCAGCACTGATGCATGAAAAAAACGCTCATGCACATGGACACATTGAAATTAATGGGTCAGGAATTAGTGTGGGTGCTGTGCGTTCACGTCACGCATTGCACCCGAGCGGAAAACTCGCTCATGTGAAAGGGGCCTTAAGGGTAGGACCAGACATGGTCAAGACACTGCTGCCATTAAGGCCTATTGCACACGACCGTATAGCTTTTCCAGTATTTTGCGGTCCTCAAAAAGACGGCTGACATCCGTGTGCATTCTGTTCCGGAACAGCTGGCCCCTGATAGAACAGTACTATCCTTGTTCGTGCAGACAATAATAGGACATGTTCTATCTCTGAACAGAACAGAAATACAGAAACCGCAGGCATACGGAGTACCTTCCGTTTTTTTTGCGGATCCAATGGAATGAATGAGTCTGTATACAAAACGCAAAAAATGGAACGTAAACGGAAAAAAAACAACGGTCGTGTGCATGAGGCCTAACAATAAGCAACGGATGTTTAATGAATTATGGGTGACAGTTGTATGGCGGCACAGTTTTCGGCACGGCCAGATGTAACAGCTGGACCCCCCACAGTTCTACTGAACCGAACCTGCGACCCCATAGATCCCTATGGCACTTTATGTGCTTTTTAAAGGCACATTCACTCTCAGGGGCGGATTTGTCACAAACCTCCAGGTGGGCCGATGCCCATGGGGATGCCGGAGCCCTCCTTTAGGCCAGCCTAGAGTCAGTCCTTAGGGATGTATGTTTGCTGTGGGGTGGTATATGGAGATGCACTGTGTGGTGGTATAATGCGCTGCAATATGGTATTGCTGGCCCTGCCTAATGTCAGTTTGGATCTGACTACAAAATGGGGCCACTTTTAGTTTTTTCCACTTTGTGATCCGAGTCCGCCCCTGCTCACCCTCTTTATGAGGCACCGCTATCTATCTATATGGCCTTTTTCACACGAGCGTGTCCGGATTAGGTGCGGATGCGTTGCGGATGCGTTCAGGGAAAACTGTGCGATTTCACAGGCAAAGCCATTCAGTTTTGTCTGCGATTGCGTTCAGTTGTTTCCGCGCGGGTGCAATGCGTTTTGATGCATTTTTCACGCGCATGATAAAAAACTGAAGGTTTACAAACAACATCTCCAAGCAACCATCAGTGAAAAACGCAAAGCACCCGCACCTGCTTGCGGATGCAATGCGTTTTTCACGCAGCCCCATTCACTTCTAACGCAGAATATAGAACATGCTGCGATTTTCACGCAACGCACAAGTGATGCGTGAAAAAAAACGCTCATGTATACAGCCCCATAGAAATGAATGGGTCAGGATTCAGTGCGGGTGCAATGCGTTCACATCACGCATTGCACCCGTGCGGAAAACTCGCCCGTGTGAAAGGGGCCTATGTGTGAATGTTCCCTTGAAAATGCTCAGGAGAGACCCAGCAGCCCCTGCCCCTAATAACAGCTGCCGGGTCCTTGCATTTCCTCGTCTAGGAAGTCTCCACCTGTGGGAGAGTCAAGATCTGCAGGATCACCAAGTGTGAGCATAGCTCGGGGAGATGCCGCATTTTTAAACACAAGGAAGTAAAGAAAAATGAGAATCCTGTCGAGCGACAATAAAGAGTCAGAGCGACTGGAGAGCAGCCGGAGATCAGCGGCCATGGACGCGGTGAGCAGCGGCACTGAGGTGCTGGGGGACAAGCCTCATCCGGGGTGTTCAGATACAGGGTGCGGGCAGTGGACTGATCCTTTATCCCGGGAGGTTCTGCAGCTTCCAGCAGATCCGCTCTGCTCCAGCCACGGAAGGGATTCTGCAGATTTTATAAATGCTGCAGATCTGTAACATTGTGCATTCTAGAGTTTGGCCCTCAAAGGCCGCTCTCAGGGGCCACAGCTTCTGGCAGACAGTGAGGGTCATTTACTAACGTTATTATGCTAGTTTGTAACATAAAAAAGTTGCAAGACGCCTTTTTGTGACTTTTAAACCTCCTTGCAACGATATTTTGCAGGATGGGAGTCTTTACACCGTCCTTGCCACTTGGGAGTGACGGCCATGACTATTGGACCCAAAAAACGTACTAACATTTTGGAAAAAAACTTCCCCACTCATGGAGCAGAGTAATTTTTCAAGACAGGCGCACGGACTACTGAAGATGCCCCTATTCATAATAATTCATAAATGATGCGTATCACCGGCAGCGCAGGGGGAATGACAGACCGGCATAAGAAGCGTTGTGAATGACCCCCAGTGTGTGCGGCCACATAGTGCGCGCATAGAGATTAACATGCTCATTCACACACTTTGCTGGGGCTTGTGGCCCCTGAAGGTGAAGCTCGTTCAGTACTCAGAAACTACAGAAACCCTTTATTGCCGGAATCCCCCCTTAAGGTTATTTTCCGTGTGCCGCCATATGGTGTTTCTGTACCCATATGCAGGTGCCCTTATGCTTTTCACATTGCACATGAACTTGCTGCTGTACACATGGCTGCATATGTTATGGGGGCTCTGTGGACGGTCGTATCATGGTAGCAAAGTGCCTGGAAATGTTACGGGGGTACTGTGATGGGAGCCATAACTGGCTGACAGTGATGTGGGGGCACCCAGGGGTGGACGTCTGCAAACGCTTCAGGGGTGCTGCCACTGCTTTCATGCAGGAAGCACCCTATAGACGATACTGTGCGGCACTACTCTACTTTAGGCCCCTTTTTACAAGAGCAAGTTTTCGGCGCGGGTTCAATGCAGGATGTGAACCCTTTGCGCCCGCACGGAATCCAGACCCATAGAAATGAATGTGTCCATGTGCATGAGCGTTTTTTTCACGCATCAATTCTGCGCTGCGTGAAAAACGCAGCATGTTCTATATTCTGCGTTTTTCACGCAGCCCTGGCCCCATAGAAGTGAATGGGGCTGCATGAATAACGCATTGCATCCGGAAGCAAGTGCGGATGTGATGCGTTTCTCACTGATCGTTGCTGGGAGATGTTGTTTGTAAACCTTCAGTTTTTTATCCCGCACGTGAAAAATGCATCAAAACACATTGCACCCGCACGGAAAAACTGAACGCAAACAAAACTGACTGAACTTGCTTGCAAAATGGTGCAAGTTTCACTGAATGCATCCGGACCTACGCTCGTGTGAAAGGGGCCTTAGGCCTGATGCGTGAAAAAAGACGTTCATGTACACAGACGCATTGAAATAAATGGGTCTGGATTCTGTGTGGTTGCTATGCGTTCACGTCACGCATTGCACCCGCGTGGAAAAGTCGCTCGAGTGAAATCGGCCTTAGGCCTCATGCACATGAATGCTGCTCTGGTCCGCAACGGAGCTGCACTTTTTGCGGCTCAGGTGCAGACCCATTCACTTCAATCACATCCGTTGCGCCGTTCCGTTGCCCCGCAAAAAAAATATAGCATGTCCTATTCCTGTCCGTTTTGCTAATTGCAGAAGGCACACGGGCGGCTTCCGTGTTTTGTGGATCCGCAATTTGCGCACCGCAAAACACACAACGGTCGTGTGCATGAGGCCTTAGGATGACTGGTACTCAGATATTGCAAGGTATGTGCAGGGGGGGATGGAACAAAAAGTCCCAGAGTGTAGTCAGGTGGAGTGTGATTGGGTGCAGCACGCTCCATCAGCTCTGGCTTCAGACATGGGGCCCCGTGTTTGCTCTTCACTGTGCAAAGCAGGAATGTAACCAGGAATTTACAAACCTGAAAACTACAACATAAAAAAACACAAGTCACCCAGTGCCCCCGGCAGATGCCAAATGTTATGCAACATAAAACACGAAATGAAAACATATGCTGGGTTACAGTTCTCTGAAAGTTGCCTGCAGTGTAAAGAATGAGGGGTTTCAACCCAGTTAACATCCCAGGGGCTGCTCTTTTAAATAAAAATTGAGATTGCAACCATCAGATGAAAGATCCACCATGGAGGTCAACAGATGAAATGTGACCAATGAATCGCCGACGAGGGATTGTCAGTGCTGCAGTGATGACGATCTCGGGTCTATACAGAACCGGGTCGTGCAAATCTGTTCCCTATTGGTTACGGTTTCGCTGCCAGTCAAGGTGAAGATCACCGCGGCCGCATTGTCATCGGATTTCTTGCTGTGATGACAAGGCAACTTTGTTACCATAGAAAAACTTCACAGTTGTGGTCGTGGCTATCAGGCGAGAGGAGGACACTGTAGAGGCGAGAGGAGGACACTGTAGAGGCGAGAGGAGGACACTGTAGAGGCGAGCGGAGGACACTGGGGCTGGAGTGAGGAGGACACTGTAGAGGCGAACGAAGGACATTATAAGGCAAGCGGAAGACACTGGGGCTGGAGTGAGGAGGACACTGTAGAGGCGAGTGGAAGACACTGGGGCTGGAGTGAGAAGGACAATGTAGAGTCGAGCGGAGGACACTGGGGCTGGAGTGAGGAGGACACTGTAGAGGCGAGCGAAGGACACTATGAGGCAAGCAGAAGACACTGGGGCTGGAGTGAGAAGGACAATGTAGAGGCGAGCAAAGGACACTGTAGAGGCGAGCGGAGGACACTGGGGCTGGAGTGAGAAGGACAATGTAGAGGCGAGCAAAGGACACTGGGGCTGGAGTGAGGAGGACACTGTGGAGGCGAGCAGTGGACACTGGGGCTGGAATGAGGAGGACACTGTAGAGGCGAGCGAAGGACACTATGAGGCAAGCAGAAGACACTGGGGCTGGAGTGAGAAGGACAATGTAGAGGCAAGCAAAGGACACTGTAGAGGCGAGCGGAGGACACTGGGAATGGAGTGAGGAGGACAATGTAGAGGCGAGCAGAGGACACTGGGGCTGGAGTGAGGAGGACACTGTGGAGACGAGTGGAGGACACTGGGGCTGGAGTGAGGAGGACACTGTGGAGGCGAGCAGAGGACACTGGGGCTGGAGTGAGGAGGACACTTTAGAGGCGAGCGGAAGACACTGGGGCTGGAGTGAGGAGGACACTGTAGAGGCGAGCGAAGGACACTATGAGGCAAGCAGAAGACACTGGGGCTGGAATGAGAAGGACACTGTAGAGGCGAGCAAAGGACACTGTAGAGGCGAGCGGAGGACACTGGGAATGGAGTGAGGAGGACAATGTAGAGGCGAGCAAAGGACACTGGGGATGGAGTGAGGAGGACACTGTGGAGGCGAGCAGAGGACACTGGGGCTGGAGTGAGGAGGACACTGTGGAGGCGAGCAGAGGACACTGGGGCTGGAGTGAGGAGGACACTGTGGAGACGAGTGGAGGACACTGGGGCTGGAGCGAGGGGGACACTGGGGAGGCCCCACCACAATCAGAGGCCGCAGCACCCCAGCGAGTACCGCGGCCTCCTCACGGCTCGCCAAGCTCCTTACATTGTATTGTTGTTGTACTTGGTATTGCAGCTCAACCTCATTCACTTGAATGGGACTCCGCTGCACCTAGGCCATGTGACCGATGAATGTGACGTCGCTGACCGGTGGCCATCCATATTCTACTCCCGGAAAACCCTTAGCAGCTTTCTGGTGTTAGTACATTTTTTCAGGCTGCATAGTCCCCGCCCATGCTGACCATACCCCGCCCACGCTTAAAGAATTCAGCCACGCTCGCTAACATTTACTATTGTGGCTGCACCTGATTACTGGCGTAAATTGAAGCAAAATTTGGCGCATCTTATTTTTCTTAAGCAAGTAAGGCTACTTTCACACTTGCGTTAGAGGATTCCGGCAGGCAGTTCCGTTGCCACAACTGCCTCCCGGATCCGGAAATCCTTATGCAAACGGATTGCATTTGTTTCCGGATGCGGCTCCATCTAACAAATGCATTGCAGTACCGGATCCGTCTCTGCAGTGTTGGATCCAGTATACATTTTTTTCACAGATTTAAAGGTGTGCACATGCGCAGACCGGGAAACTGGATACGTTTTTCCAGAACACTTGATACCGGATCCAGCATTAATACATTTCAATGGAAATTAATGTCGGATCCGGCATTCTGGCAAGTGTTACGGTATTTGGCCGGAGAAAATTCCGGAAGAGGGACTGAACTGAAGACATCCTGATGCATACTAAACGGATTTCTCTCCATTCAGAATGCATTAGGATAAAACGGAAGCGTTTTTTACCGGTATTGAGCCCCTGTGACGGAACTCAATACCGGAAAACTTTAACGCTAGTGTGAAAGTACCCCTCGCCCAAAAAATTATTCAAATGAATAAACAAGCAACTGATTAATCGGCCGTCTCCAGGTGATCGCGGCATTATTGGACCAAGATGGCGGCGTAGACTTTGGAGGAGACGGTTGACCTTCTCGTTTCCCTCCATGAAGCCGCTCCGGACAATGACGGCTTTATTCCTTTATTCTTGTGTTTATTAACAATACAAGTGAAGCCGATGTTTAGTCAACAGCCCCGGCGTTTATAGGCGGCAGATGGGGCGCGCTGTCACCACCGTGGCTCAGGGCCTCTCCACCGACGGTCACAGGTTGGAAAGGGGTTTGGGGGAGGGGGGTAAATGCACATGAGAAGTAACGGCTGTATCCTATAGATTTATATATGAGCTTCTATTACACGAGCGGTGGCTTCATCGGCGCCTCCACCTCCTAAGGCGACCTGCACACGATGCGGATGACACGCGGTTTCTCTGCGCAGATTCTTCTACAGAACCCATTCTGTGCAGGAATTGACCTTCCGTGTAGATTTAGAAATCCTCTGTACGTCTATTATGCTTGCGATTTTTGGTGGTATTATTTGGGCATGTATTTATGCACGGTCTGGTGGTATTATTTGGGCATCTATTTATGCACGGTCTGGTGGTATTATTTGGGCATCTATTTATGCACGGTCTGGTGGTATTATTTGGGCATCTATTTATGCACGGTCTGGTGGTATTATTTGGGCATCTATTTATGCACGGTCTGGTGGTATTATTTGCCCAGTGTTATCTGTGTGATTTGGACCCTTTGCAGCAGGACAGTCATTTTTCTGAATTCAACACTAGTGTATTTTTTTTTATTTTCCATTTTCTCATAAATAGGTAGGGTCTCATGCAAACTGGGGTGTCACAGGGAGGGTGGGGGGTCTACAAGTCTCGGGAGCTCAGCCGGACACAGGTAGATGCAAGAGTTTTAGACGCCCTATAACATTTGCAGTTATGAGCTGTTGGTCACAAAATCTTCAGGAAACAACCCAAAAAGAGTTCAATTCCAGCCTCACGTTTCTAGATGCTAGGCTCCCTGACAACTGGCTGATGACAAGTTCTGCTGCCTCTGAACCCTCAGCCTCTCATCTGAGACAATGCGGGCATGTTGTCAGGATATGCTCTAGGGATGAGCGGATTTCATATTTTGATTCGTTTTCGCTTCGTGTTGTGGTATTTACTGAATTGCGGTTTGGATTTCGTTACCACAGACCATAACGCAATTCCATGATGGAATGCCTTTAGAGCAGAGGTGCACAACCTTTTCTGGCCGGGGGCCACATTGTCAGCCTGAACCAATTCCAAGGGCCAAAAATAAAACTTAAAGTGGTATTACCAACTGAAATACTGTATTTTTGGCATATTGAACATACAGTATATACTATAAATGTCTAGTTACAGTTCTAGGACTCCCATCTAATAGGAGAATACATGAAAGATACATGTAAGAAGCCATAAGACATAAACCTACATGTCTTTTACCAAAAGTTTGGGGGCCGCACAGAATGGTATCGAGGGCCGCATGTGGCCCCCGGACCGCAGGTTGTGCGCCCCTGCTTTAGAGGCATTCCGTTATTCATTCCATCATAATAGAACAGGGATGGCCAACGAGGCTCTCCAGCTGTTGCAAAACTACAACTCCCAACATGCACACACTGCCTACAGTTATTTCCCTACAGGAGCGCATGGTGGGAGTTGTAGTTTTAAAACAGCTGGAGGGCCGCAGGTTGGCCATTCCTGAAATAGAAGTTTATGGCCTGCATAACGTAAACCGTGCGGATCCATTGTGCAGGCCATAGACTTCTATTATAACGGAATGCCTCTAAAGGCATTCCGTCATGGAATTGCGTTATGGTCCGTGGTAACGAAATCCATAGCGCAATTCAGTAAATACCACAACACGAAGTGAAAACAAGCTTCAAAATATGCTCATCCCTAATATGCTCCCATTGTCTGATAGGTGCAGGTCCCACTGCTAGGACATATCTCCTAAACAGAGGCCCAAAACTGGTGGAAGGCGCGCTGCGCATTCGCAGTGGCCCTCCATTTCTATGTGGCTGCCGAAAATAGCTGAGCACCGGCTCGGCTTTTTTCCATCAAGCCCATAGAAGTGAATGGGAGCGTTGGCCGTTCATGCGCTGTGCATTCCCCATTCACTACTATGGGGAGAGCTCTTGGTGGCGGCCGGACTGGAGTCCTCCAGCGACCACTTTTAGGGCTCCGTTCTTGATATAGGTGCAGCTCCCAGCAGTCTCAGATGAGACCGCCCCTTTAATGGTGGCACGCTCAATTTGATTGGAGCATCACCAGAGGTGAGATGGCGTATCACACTGTAAATCGACGGGCTGTCCATGTAATGCATGAATGTGCCGGGTCCTCCAATGCATGAGACACTGAGGAAAACCGCAGCAGAGCACCGGACCAGCAAAGTGCATGAGAACAGACAAATCTCAGGAGCTTTCTTTCTTTTGTGTCAATTGTTTGTGCGCTTCTTTTTTGCAGATTTCACCCTTTTTAATGGAAGAATGAGACCTGCGAAAACCGCAACTAAAACATGCACCTGTGTGCACCTGCCTTATGATGTTTCTTCCACACAGTCGCCAGACCAGCGGTGATGCTGATACTTGACCTGATCCCTACCCCTGGCTGCTCCCACCGGCTTTGCAAGTCCCAGCTCTGTCTGCTTCAAAAATTCTGTTTGACATGAGGCTCGTGACATCTGCAACCAGGGACTGTCCGCAGTGGTCACCCGTATGGCAGTATCACCTCTGCGGCCAGTGATTGACTGCAGCGGTCACATGCCACACGTCAAACCAGATGCTGAAAAGGAGGGAGTGTGGGAATTGCCGGTGGCAGAGATGGAGCAGGAACGCAGTGACAGGGATCAGGTAAGTATGATCGCCACCGCAGGTTCGGCCACTTAGTGGGGTCTGTAAAGAAAAAAATAAAATATATATATATATATAAATATGGAAGCAAAAAACAATAGGACGGCTTCACCCGATTAGTTCAGATAGGATGCCACCCGGGTGCTCACTTGTAAAGGTCCAGACCCATCGACTGGCAAAAGTATCAAAAAATAAGTACAGAATCAAGGGCACACCGGTATTAATCACCTGGGATCACATTCAAATAAAGTTTATTAAAAGTACTAAAAATCACTAAAAATGCTGGCCGATAGTTGGGCACTTAAAACGTCAATCACTTCATCATCATTGCATACATACAAGTCTGCCACAAAAAGCCTGCCACAAACTGCCGTAGCAGTCACAGAAAGTGCAAAGTGCTAAGGTGTCCCCAAGAGTTAATACATATAGAATAAAATACTCATGTGCAAATGTCCAATCCTGTGCAAAAATCAAGAATTATCAGTAAAAAATCAAGGTTTATTAATTAATAATATTATGTGCAATCAAATAGTGCCGTAAAAGTCCGTGCAAAAAATGGCTGGTGACCAACTTTCCAGCAACAAAGTTGAAATGTTCAGTTGTTCGTCTTGTTCCTCATATAAGCATCCCTGGTGCATACTACTAATGGGCGCATTAATATAGTGATAGCAATACCGGTATGCTTGTTGCTCACATTCAGCTGTGTTCAACACCCGATGGTGAAAACGGCCGTCTGCCGGCTGCAGCGCTTCCTCCTCCACCTCTCCTCTGTCCCGGGATGCCCGAACCCAGCTGCCTTACCGTGATTCAGACGCTCTTGCCCGTCACAGTCTCTGCACGCCCGCGGCGTCCCACAGGGCGTTCTGGATACACGCGGCGTGTATCCAGGTCTGGATATTAAAGTAATGGGGAATCAATTAAGGTGCAACACCCATTTTAAACCGGTTTCAAGAAATAGTTATATCAGATTTAATAGCTGCCACCTACCTAGGTGGCTTATTAATGTTCCAACGAGTCAATTTCGGAGACTCAAGCGGAACTGCACCTTGGAGACACAGTTTGAAGAGGAAGCTGTGGGTCTAAAGGAACAGTTTTTGGAAAAAGAATACCCACCAGAAGTTGTAGAACAGTCTTTGGTAAAAGTAAAAAATATGGAGAGGAAAACTTTTTTCACTAGTAGGGAGGAGACAACACAGGAAAGAAAAGAAAAAGAAAATCTAATGATAATTTTACCATTTAATTCACAATATAAACAGGTGGAGAGAATTATAAAGAAACACTGGGGACATTTGCTGAAGGATAAATGGATTGGTCCCCTATTGGAACTAAAACCAAAGATTGTGTATAAAAAGGCAGCTAATTTAGCTAATAAAGTAGCCCCAACAGTACAGAATTATCAGCGAAAGAAAAGAGAAATGGGAAGTTGGCTTACCTTGAGGGGCTTCTATAGGTGTGGGCGGTGCTCGAACTGTAGAAGTACGTCGTTTCCTAGAAGAAGAGAAGAAGTGAAGTCAGCCACTAATCAGTTTGTTTGTAAAATCAAAGAATTTTTATCATGCGAGTCCACAGGGGTCATTTATATCTTGGAATGTCCGTGTCGGAAACAGTATGTGGGCCGGACAAAGAGAACATTGAAACAAAGAGTGAGTGAACATATTGCCAAAATTAAAAAAGGCTATGAGGCTCACTCGGTCTCTAAGCATTTTAAGCTGATGCACAATTGTGATCCGTCCGGCCTAATTTTTACTGCCCTTGAAAAAGTCAGTAAAACATGGAGGGGTGGCAATTTTGTGTCACAAATGTCACGACAAGAATCGAGGCGTATTTTTGAGTTCGAAACCATTATTCCAAAAGGATTAAACGCCGAAATGGAGATTTTTGGATTCTTATAGGGGGGTGGTGTGTTGGAGATTGGGGGTCGAGGTCTGGCCGTGTTACCGACACCTCGACCCCCTCTCTCCTCACACCTCCCTCCCTTCTGTTCTTCAAGCAAGTTTGAATCCCCTCCATCGGTTCATATTTTTCATGTATATTATATGAGGTTCCTACATTTAATGACTCTGTACCTCATTTATTAAAAGGAACATATTTTTTCTTTTCTTTTATCTTTATTTATGTGGTAATTTTTGAAGAAATGTGAAATGTCACGTATGTGGAATATATGCCACAATGAAGAAATGTGGTCGCCTATTGGCAATATGTTACTATGTCCACTGAAGAAGAAATCCACTCCAGGTTTATGTTCACACACAAGTTTGATCAGCTATATAAATCCACGTAACACCCACCACAGGTAACCCATTGAAAAAGGGGCGTATACCCCGAAACGCGTCTGGGAGACTGGTGGTGTGTCGGATCATCATCCCCCTCCGTCCCTGATAGTGATCTGTACAATCACCTATGCACCTACGAGACTGTAAAGCTACGAGACTGTGAAGCTAACAGACTGTGAAACTAATAGATATTGAAAGGGCCCTAGGACCCAGCACTGCCATGGGAAGAACACGTGGGACGCCGCGTGTATCCAGAACGCCCTGTGGGACGCCGCGGGCGTGCAGAGACTGTGACGGGCAAGAGCGTCTGAATCACGGTAAGGCAGCTGGGTTCGGGCATCCCGGGACAGAGGAGAGGTGGAGGAGGAAGCGCTGCAGCCGGCAGACGGCCGTTTTCACCATCGGGTGTTGAACACAGCTGAATGTGAGCAACAAGCATACCGGTATTGCTATCACTATATTAATGCGCCCATTAGTAGTATGCACCAGGGATGCTTATATGAGGAACAAGACGAACAACTGAACATTTCAACTTTGTTGCTGGAAAGTTGGTCACCAGCCATTTTTTGCACGGACTTTTACGGCACTATTTGATTGCACATAATATTATTAATTAATAAACCTTGATTTTTACTGATAATTCTTGATTTTTGCACAGGATTGGACATTTGCACATGAGTATTTTATTCTATATGTATTAACTCTTGGGGACACCTTAGCACTTTGCACTTTCTGTGACTGCTACGGCAGTTTGTGGCAGGCTTTTTGTGGCAGACTTGTATGTATGCAATGATGATGAAGTGATTGACGTTTTAAGTGCCCAACTATCGGCCAGCATTTTTAGTGATTTTTAGTACTTTTAATAAACTTTATTTGAATGTGATCCCAGGTGATTAATACCGGTGTGCCCTTGATTCTGTACTTATATATAAATATGGACAACCCTTTAAGGTCTATTTACATGGTGCAGTAAAATGTCATCGTGGTCAAAATAATAGGACTAACCATTGAGGATAAAATGTTTGCTTTCTATCATACTTTAGGAGGAGTCGTCAGATTTTAAGTCCCTGCGTGAAAAGTTTCAGAGAGCCTTTCAGACCAATTCCCTGCCAGGGTACATCAACCCAACAGAAGAAAAGCCAATTCTACCTCCAAAAATTTCTCGCATTCGATTCAATCCAGCACTTCAAGGCGTCATCAGCTCCTTGGAGAACCAGGTCCCTGTAGCCGCCCCACTTATTGCAACCCAAACCTGAGCTGCCACCCAAACCTGAGCTGCCACCCAAACCAAATGGTCTTTCCAAGGACACATTTCTTGTGAAGACCAACGACATGAAGCGAAGCAAAGTTTTTCGGAAAACTCTCTCCGTTATGGACTCCACAAGGACAAGTGATGTTGGGATGTGTATGAATCATCCGCAGGTTTATAGGCAATCAATGCCAGCCTTCCAAGATCCTCCACCAGAGCCCAACCAGCCTCCAACACAAGAAGTCTATGAAGATGTGATGTCTGCTGTGCGTCCTCCTACACCCATCAATGTCCTCAAGATCGCAGGAAGCAAGCCGGCTACTGAGGGTCTAAACTCAGTGAAGATGACCAGTACTCCTGTTCCAGATGGTATGGTTAGACTTATCTTGGTGATTGGAAACCTCCTTAGACGTCCTGAGATTGACTGTAGCTAGCGAGGTGGCAGGTAAAGGAGCACCATGCCAAAAGGAGCCTCAGATGTAAGGGACCAAAGGAGGAGAAGTCAGGTCGTGGAGAGTAAGATCTAGGTCATTGTGTGGGACATTTCTTATGCAACCTTCCAATCGGGGCCAATGCGTCGTAAAGTCCCAAGATTTGCTATGGGGCTTCATGGTTACTTCTTAAGTCACGGTGCCTGGTGACCATTGACTCCATTGGTAGTAATTGATACTGGGAAGATAATAAAAGATTATGCCCATTTAGACTTTTATCCTTTGGATGTCTAATAGATGCAGGACCCACATCTGGAGTTCACAACTATCTGTCAAAATGAGCCTCCCGAGCCCCTCCAACCATCAGGCTTTGCGAAACGGTTTCCATAGAGCTGACCGCCTCTGACCACTTTCTAGGGATATTTGGGGTCCCACTTCTGGGACCCACACTTGTCAGTTATTTATGTCTGGAGCTGGGCCGAGCTGGAAATACTCCTGTAATGAATCGGGAGCAGGGGTGCACCTAGCCTTTCGGCTGCCTGAGGTGAAGACTGAAACGGCGCCTCAATGCCAATTTCTTAACCTAACCCCTTCCCTCCAGGCCTACTGTTAAAGGCATACTTGGAAATCACTCCATACAGAGCCACAGCGCCACATACTGTGCCCACTGTGCTCCCAATACTATACTGCAGGAACAGATAATCCCCCCTCTTGCCCCACCTGGTGCTGCCTGAGGCGATCGCCTCATCGGAGGTGCACCCCTGGTTACGGCCCCATAGACTTCAGCGGCCACGTTTGGTCCACATCACTGACCAAATTGGTGCAACTCTCCATGGTTTTTCCACTGAACCACGGTCAATGGAAAATCGCTTATGTGTAAATAAACACATTAAAGTCAATGGCTACGTGTGCTGTCCACAATTCACTGATGTGGGAAAGGACTTGCCATTCCATAATTTTTTCCCAATCTGTCCACCTTGCTGTTCTCAGTCACTACTATCTAACAGGGACTTACAGCTCTTTCCCATTGTGCCCATTGTTTTTCTTTTTTTATTACTAGCAGAAGGACCCGGCTTCGCACAGTGACCTCTACAGCACCCCACCCCTTTAACAGAGAACTCCACAGTCCCCCACCCCTTAACACTGAACCCCAGGACCCCCCATTACTTTAAAATGGGACCTCCACAGCAGCCCGCCCCTTTAACAGTGACTTTCACAGCAGCCCATTTCCTTGACAGTGACCTCCTCAGGGGCTTCCCCCCCTTAACAGTAACGTCCGCAGTGAACGTCTCTTTAACAGTGACCGCCACAGTGCCCGGACCTTTAATGCTAGGGCTACACGACGACATGTGTTGCGCGACATTTCGTCTCATCAGTTTTTATAATGATAGGCTATGGTGTCGCATTGCGACATGTGACATGCTGCGACTGTGACACGACAGTTGCAAAAATCCATCCAAGATGGATTTTTCTGCGACTGTCGCATCGCACGAGCAGCATGGCGCATGTCGCAGTGTAGTTGTGCCCTATATGCCGTACGACTTACTGTCACGCGACCAGTGTAGTCAGGTAGCCCTATCCTTAAGCTGACCTACAGTAGTGAAGAAAAATGGCTAGGTTGTTATGGAAACCTGGAGTAAAACTGTGTGTATGTGGAGACTAAGGCCTGCGAGCTTCTATTGGCTGATAATAGACATGCAGCCGTGTGTATAGCAGTTGGGATATGAAGAAAAGACTTGCAGGCTTGTATTGACTAATGCAGGTAATTTTTGGGAATATCTCAGTAGCGGTACGCCCTAGAGAGCTGACCCCCACAAGTAGGTAGCAAGGGATGTGTATACTAAGTTTCGTTGAAATCGATGGTTGCATTTTTGAGTGATCGCGGAACATACATACATACATACGCCATTATTATTTCCAGATACAGCGCCATCCTTGTCCACAGGCAGGATGTGGTACTGCAGCTCAATCCCATTTAGGTGAATGGATCTGAATTGCCTTCCATACATGAGTTTCTCCACTCCAGCTAACAGAATTGTGCCGGATACCCCCTATCTAGGCCTAACAGTCCTAGAAAAGACTTGTCCTGACATGACGCCCCTGTAAATACCTGTCTTGACTGGGTCTGAGCTTTGTTACAAATGGTTACTCTGTAATGTTTACATAGATACATTGTCTCCTTGTTACTTTGGATTGAACTGACAGATAATTCTGCAGAGGACAAAAAGGAGAAAGAAGTGCATAAAGTGCCATCGTTAAAAATACTTCCATCGATCACATCCTGGGACCACCCCCTCCAAACCTCCCCGACCCCCGAGAGTGGATCTTGGCGCCTTCTTCACTGGCAGTTCTCGGCAGAATGGGGCGAGCAATGAACCTGAGGGTAAGTGCAGGGCAGATATGGGGGGCGCATAGTATGTTCTCAGTTACACCATCATTAGATTACAGACCCCCAAATGTATCAGGGGCGCAGGGATGACAAATGGTCTTCTGGAAACATGGTGCCTGGTGAGCTGGATTTCCTGTAGCTGTTGGCAATGGGCAGGTAGTCCTGAAAAATGACCGAAATATTATCAATAATCCGCTGTACCTCAGACCACAAACTGATTACGAGAACCAGCAAGCTCTGGATGTGAATGGAGTAAAATACATGATATCACCAGATTTTTTCAATTGTTCAACCAGTGCACGTTGACGTTGAGTGTTACTTACAAAGATTTTTATGCCAGTTTTTTGTACGCCTTGTCATAAATTAGGCAAATCCTCCTGCAGAGCAGAAGGGGATCAAAGGCTGGAATAAAAACAGACTTTGTAAATGACCCCTATTGAGTATTTCAGGGATGAGTGCAGGTGATGCACCTATAGACACGCGCGGCTTTGTCCGCTGCGTCCTCCGCTGTGTGCAGGATAAACTTTCGAGCATTATCCCAACACAAAGCTGCAGATTACCCGAGGCGGAAGCTGAGGCCGCACAGCGCGCTCCATTGGTATCGCCAGTATCAGACCATATTATTAGGCAGCAGATGATGGCGGCATTATAGCAAAGAGCAGATGAGGATCCATAAAGACAGACTTACAAAAATTGATAACTCCAGCCGTACTGCCCATATTAAAGGGAAAGTAAAGCGCAATGCCCTCATAACTCGCCTCGCTGCTGTCCTAAAAGGGGCTGTTGGCTGTAGATCATCCCTACTTCACAATATGTAGATCACAAAGTGTCCTCCAGCGATCAGCTATGATCAGCGAGGAGACCTGGCAGTTAGACCCCTCTCATACGAGCGAGAATTCCGCACGGGTGCAATGCGTGATGCGAACGCATTGCGCCCGCACGGAATCCGGACCCATTCATTTAAATGGGTCTGTGTACATGAGCGGTGGTTTTCACGCATCACTTTTGCATTGCGTGAAAATCGCAGCATGTTATATTTTATAGTCTGCGGTTTTCATGCAACAGAAGTGAATGGGGCTGCGTGAAAATCACATCGCATCCGCAAGCCTGTGCGGATGCGATGCGATTTTCACGGATGGTGGCTAAGAGATGTTGTTTGTAAACATTCAGTTTTTTATCACGTGCGTGCAAAACGCAGTAAATTGCATTGCACCCGCGCGATACAAACTGAACGCGATCACAAACAAAACTGAATAACTTTGTTTGCGATATCGCGCAGTTTTCACTCAACGCATCTGGACCTAATCCGCTCACACTCGTCTGCAAGGGGCCTAAGGCCTTATTCACACGTCCGCAAATTGCGGATCCATAAACACACCTGGCCGACATCCCCATAGAAATGTCTATTCTTGTCCGCAATTGCGGGCAAGAATAGGACATGCTCTACTTTTTTGCGGAGCTGCGGCCGTAAGATCGGCGACGCGCTCCGCAAAAACTGATGCGGAGAGCACAGTGTGTGCTCTCCGCATCGTTCCATGCCCCATTCACAGTCAATGGGTCCGCATGTATTCAGCAGAATTGCGGAAAATATGCGGACGTGTGAATAAGGCCTAAGTGTTTCATTTTCCTGCAGCACCTCCAGAGGAGAAACAAAGCATTGCACAATGTCCATTTATATGAATGGGTTGTCTGTCATACAGGAGGGGTCCTCCAGGGGGAGAGCGGTTCTCCAAGCTATTGTTAGGAGTGGGGACGTCCTGTGCGGAGCAGAAAATCATCAGACCCTTTAGTGCCCAACCTGCAAATGCCTTACTTCTTAAATTAAAGGGGCTGTTTTTTTTTGTTTTTTTTTACATTTCCAAACAGCCCTATTAAACTTCATGGGTGTAAGGGGTTCTCATTTAAGACCCTCATCAGAGAGGAAAAGACCTTTTCTTCCAAATAAAATAACAGATCTCAGACTAAAATGGCTAAAACGAATGCAAGATGAGCACAGCTGAGCATAACGGATGCTTAAAATAAAGGATCCATTTTTTGTTGTTGTTTTCTGTTCTGACGGATCAGAATAACGGAAAACGAAACCCGGCCGAAGAGGCTCTGCCGCTCACCATCCCGGACATGCAGAAGACATGAATGTGTAACTGATAATAAAGTCCCAGATATTTTGTCAGATTAGCAAATAGTGACCTGCAGGGGGCGCTATATTATACATGAATGGTGAACACAGAGGATTATAAACCCTGCATTTTGATAATTGATCATTTGTAGAATATCTGTCAGTCAATAATTTCTCTTCTGTTTTCACAACTTTTTCTTGCATTTTTAAACTTTAGAGTCGTATGAAGTAGAATACGAGCAGCCGAACCCAAGGTAGGAAATGTCTCGTATATTTGTCCTGTTCTTACTGACCCACATCGATCGATACGCCTATGATCCCTGCTCTGTGACTAATCAATCTCTTTCTCAATGTGTGATCAGTGGGGGTCGGATCCTGGGGACGGGCACAACGACGGGTGCTGCAGCTCAGCCCTGTTCACTTGGACACAGAAATGTACCACTGTCCCTGGATAAACACTGAAGGGGCCCATCCCACACTGAAGGGGCCCCAGCCCACACCAGAGTGGCACAGAGTCAGACCCTTCATCCTGTTGCTTAGAGGGTTTCCCAGAGGCCGGACCCCAATGATCAGACCCTGAGGCCTAAACCATAAACGAATAAACACTAAATTGCTACTTATGTGGCAACTTTTGCAATGACTGGACTTTGGCCACGCCCCTTTTACTTAAAGGATCCCACGACTTGGTAAAGTAATTGCCTGCAGGTTTCCTACTTTGGTGCCTGCTTCTGTCAGACAGGTGCAATGTGTTCTTTATGTTCGGCCTCTTTCACACGACCGTATGGTTTTGCGGTCCACAAAAAACGGATCTGAAAAAAAAAAACTAATGACATCCGAATGCATTCCGTTTTATACGGAACATCTTGCCCCTAATAGAACAGTACTATCCTTGTCCGTGATACAGACAATAATAGGAAATGTTCCATCTTTGAACGGAAATACGTAAACGGAATGAATACGGACCCATTGAAATTGAAATGGTACCGTATATGGAAAGCAAAAAACGGCCCGTACACTCGCAAAAAAAAAATGTTCGTGTGAAAGAGGCCTTATGGGTGTAATCATGTTGGAGAGACAGAGCAATCCTCATGCATTGTGTGGGGCGTGACCACACTGGAATTTGGAAGATGTAGGCCCCACCCTTTGTGCACTAAATCTTCATTTGCCTGAAGCAGGGATGCCTAACCTGCGGCCCTCCAGCTGTTGCAAAACTACAACTCCCAGCATGCCCGGACAGCCTACAGCTATCAGCCTACAACAAGACATGGTGGGAGTTGTAGTTTTGCAATAGCTGGAGGGCCGCAGGATTAAGCATCCCTGGCCTGGCCGATTTTCATAAGGACAAGTATTGTTAAATCAGCAGGATTAACCCTACCCAGCAGTATGCATACTTCAGTAGAGTTGATCCTGATGACAGGTCCTCTTTAAATCTTCACATAAAAACTACTTTCATAGATTCGAAGCCTCACGGCTACACAGTGGCGGAATAGCGGTGAACCCATGGAAACGAATGGGATCACTGCTAGATTTCTTGCAACTGGTGCGGTGATTCCATTGATTTCTATGGTATTACCGCTACTCTGTGATCCTGGCCGCCACCAGTGTAGCCGTACCCTAAAGGCGCCTAGGACAGAATGGATAGCTCATTCTATAGAGGTCCCCGAAGAAAATATTATTGGGGGCCCCTCCCTGCTTTTGAAAGCAGCATAAGGAGACGAGTATGGATGTTAGATGAAAAGAATACAGCTTTCATTGTATTAAAATTGCAATAACAGATTCTAAAACACTACCGCCATATAGTGCACAAATAATAGCGTCATAAGGAATGTACCTAATGCTACCATACAGTGTCCAAGTAGCGCCACACTGTCCAGATAGTGATATGTGCCCTAATAATGCCGCCATATGCAGTATATTCCCCCCATTATATTCTGACACCCGCTTCTATTCCAGCTCGGCCTCGGAGGACGACGATCTTTATGACGTGGCTTTCAGCCCTAAAGGCTCAACAGAAAGTGACTCTAACGTCTATGAAGTAGACTCCATTGACTGCGGTATGTTAGTGTTTCAGCCATTTTGGAAATCTATGAACTTGCTCATTTTTGTGCCCACTTCTGGGTGTAGGGCACTCCTTCCGAATATATCCCAGATGTGGGCGAGACCTTTGTGGACGGGGACTTGTTCGCTCCACCAGAAGGTCCAGCTTATGTCTGCACATGTGACTGTGTGTGTGCTGACTTCCTGCAGCTGCTGTCAGGAAATGCTGGGAGTTGTAGTCCTGTACCAGCTGATCAGCTGCCATTCAAAGACAAGTGTTGTAAAGCATGAGAACGGGAACCGTCCTCCCATACCCCCAGTCAGGTGTGAACCGCTCTTGTGTCCAGGAATCCTAATCATTATAGAATAAAATCTTTCTAATATACTGGCATCAGTGCTCGACCATGTTCAGAATGCTTGCTGTCAGTGAATGGAAACAGTCCCTGTTTAATTACCTTCCTCCTGACACAGGTGAACGGCTCGTTCCAGTGTAATGTCTTTTAGTCTTTATGGTAATTTTTTTTGCTTCTCGGATATAAACAATAATGTTTCTATTTACTAACAGCAAGCAGAGATCTTGAAAATGGGGAGGAATTCAAACTCAAAATCTGTTGATTAACAAAAAGTTCTAGAAGTTTTATCTGATCTTTAAGTTGAGGCTCACATGGCACCAGGTGCTATCGATACGGGTGCAAAGTTACAGGGATCCTTGTGCCAAAGACGGCCACAGAAGAAGATACCAGTATCACAGATGGTAGGTCCCAGGAGCCTTCCCCCCTATTCTTCCATATAACAGTATTTGAGGTTGTCACAGCCCAGCCCATTATTTTTTTTGCCAGCAGCAGGAAGTCATGTGACCATGCTGACTACTAGCTGATCTATCCTGGGTCTGTGTGCCGTATCTTCGCTGTAACGAGCCTTTAATACAGAATTGTCGAATCTCCTCCCGATTTAGGGTATGTTCAGACGACGACAATTGTCGCGCGACAAAAAGTCGCACTATTGTCGCGCGACAATTTTTATAATGGGAGTCTATGGTGTCGCAGTGCGACATGCGACATGCTGCGACTGCGACACGACAGTCGACAAAAATCCATCCGGGATGGACTTCTTGCGACTGTTGTGTCGCAGTCGCAACATGTTGCATGTCGCACGTGCGACACCACCATAGACACCCATTATAAAAATTGTCGCGCGACATTAATGTGACATCAATGTCGCGCTACAAATGTTGCAGTGTAGTGGTTCCCAAATTGTCGCGCGACTTTTTGTCGCGCGACAATTGTCGTCGTCTGAACATACCCTTACCGAAACTTTCAGAGACCCGTAAATCTGACAACCAGAACATCCGTAACGAATTCATCTTATTTTTCTTCTCCAGACAACCCAGAATCTGTGCATCCGGCACCAGAGGACTCAAGGTTCAGCAGGTGACAAGTCACGGAATTTAAAGGGGGTTCCCACTTTTATATTAATCCGTGTGCACTGAAAACTTCTCAAACATTGTGTTTTAAGGGTACTTTCACACTTGCGTTCTGTCAATGGAACTGCCCGATGGATCCGTTAAAGCGTTTGAAAACGGATTTGTTTTGCAAATGGATCAGTTTGCAGATCTGTTTGACAATTGTTTCGAAATTCGTAAAAATGTATTGTCATTCGTAAAAACGGATCCATCATTTATTATTTTACCATTTAAAGGTCTGTGCATGCGCAGAGTGGAAGAACGGATCCGTTAATGCGTCGATTTTCAATGTCGGATCCGCCCTTAATACATTTCAATGGAAATTAATGGCGGATCCGTCATTCTGTCAAGTGTTTCCACATTTTTGGACGGAGATAAAAATACAACATGCTGCGCTTTTATCTGCGTCCAAAAAGGACTGAACTGAAGGCAAACTGAACGGATTTCTCTCGATTCAGATTGCATTGGGATAAAACTGATCAGTTTTTTTCCGTTATTGAGCCCCGAGGACAGAACTCAATGACGGAAAACTTTGACGCTAGTTTGAAAGTACCTTTAGTCTTCACAATTTCTAAAACCTCTGCTTGCTGAAAAAATAAAAAAATAAAAAAAATGAAATATTCTTTGTTTCCATTCACAGGCAGCCCTGCTCATGCGAGTGGTCTGATTTGTTACAGTGTAACAGTGCAGGCAATTCATTGTGAGCGGTGTAAATACTAGCACAGTGCAATCACATCGGCTCTTCCCCATTCAGTTGTAGTTGGGCTGAGTTCACACTTCAGTTATTTGATCAGTTATTTCCATCGGTTTTTGTCAGCCAAAACCAGTAGTGAAGCCTCCGCAGAGGTCAGGTATAATGGAGAGAGCTGCTCCTGTTCTGTTTTTGACTCCCGATAAACTGATGGAAATAACTGAAGTGTGAACCTGGCCTTACACTGCTCGGTATGATGTGCAGTTAATTTTGAGGCGGGAGCAGAACGGCCACCCCTTCACACAGCTGATCAGCAGGAGTCGCCGCTGGTTATTAGACCTTCTATTATAACGGAATGTATTATTCTAGGCTTCCGTCGTGCCTGCCGTCATAGAATTCCGTTATGGTCCGTGGTAATAACGGAATCCATAACGGGATTCTTCGATAACCCAAATGCTGAACTTGCAAATCGCAGGTTCGCTCAACGCTAGTTCTCAGTCGGCCCCTGCGGAGATCTCCACCACAGTGCCAGTCTTCATCCAGTCTGCTACTTGGACTACATGCACACAACCGTATGTGTTTTGCAGCCCCCAGATTGCGGATCCGCAAAAAAAACAAAAAACGGATGATGTTCTGTATGGCATCCGTTTTTGTGTGGCTCTTTTTTTTTTTCTTTGCGGATCCATTGTAATAATGCCTATCCTTGTCTGCAAAACGGACAAGAATAGGACATGCTCTATTTTTTTTTTGCGGGTCTATGGAACGGACATACGGATGCGGATAGTACACAGTGTGCTATCAGCATTTTTTGCAGACTCATTGAAATGAATGGGTCTGCATCCTATCCGCAAAAAAAACGGACACGGAAACACAATACGTTTGTGTGCATGTAGCCTTATTGTGTCGCTATCCAGCAGCCGCACAGCGTGCCGCCACCTTCTCATCTAGCCCTACATACGGAGTGCCAGCCCTGCTGTACTCATAGAGACATCTAATAGCCTTCTATACAGGCCAATCCCGTGTTCCAAACCTCATACTCGCCACTCAGGCATATCTGCCCCGAACAGAAGAACCAGAAGTCCCAGCAATAACCGCTAGATCGTCTGCTAGATACGAGCTGCATTATACTATTATGTTTGTGTCGTCCTTACAGAAGTCCGGAGAGTTTTGAGCAGCTCTCGGACACCAGGAAGCGCATATGTGCTGAATTACTTACTAAACGCCAAAGCCAAGTGCTGGACCCCCAGGGGCAGTAAGTAGCCACCGCTGCCATGTAATAATACCGTATCCTAAAGGAACTACTGGCAACCCACAGCGCATCCGAGAAATATAAGCGGACTTCTAGTGTGGACGTGGCTGTGTATGTAGAATGCTGTTCACACTGCAATATGCTAACATTAAGGCCTTATTCACACGTCCGCAATTCTACGGAATAAATGCGGACCCATTGACTGTGAATGGGGCACGGAACGATACGGAGAGCACACACTGTGCTCTCTGCATCAGTTTTTGCGGAGCGCGCTGCCGATCTTACGGCCGCAGCTCCGCAAAAAAGTAGAGCATGTCCTATTCTTGCCCGCAATTACGGTCAAGAATAGACCTTTCTATGGGGCTGCCGGCCGGGTGTGTTTATGGATCCGCAATTTGCGGATCCATAAACACTACGGACGTGTGAATAAGGCCTTATTGTAACCTCATCAGTAGAGGAATTATAACATTTGTGGACGGTGTATAAGACAATCTTCCGGGGCTCATCAGATAAAGCCGCTGATATCTAACCTCAGGCACCCCATAAGGCGGTAATAATGATCCACTATAATGCCCCTAGTAGTTATAATATGCAATCAGTATTTATGACGCCCCCATCTATTGCCCCAGAAATTAGTGCCTCCAGTAGTAACCGCAGTATTCAAATGATGGGTGAAGGAGCTTCGGGCCCTGGGCGGCCCCCCAAAATGCAAAATCACGCAGGCATCTTAAAAAAAAAAAGCGTATTGAACAAAGCAGAAAACCCTTTAAGGCATAGTCCATAATATAAATACCATGAAGCTTGATGGGTGCCCTCCTCCCTCCGCTGTTCTGCCACCTCCGCGGCTCCTGACTACATTTACTCTGTACATTCAAGCCTAAAGTAGTCAGATGAGACTGTATGCGGGTGGACATTTTGAATCTCTGGGGGTCATTATTGGGGGAAGCCCTCCCTGCTTTAGAAGGCAGCATAAGGTATAACAGAATAAAAAAAACTATTGCCATATAGTGCACAAATAATAGTGCCTATGGGATGTACCTAATGCTGCCATACAGTGTGCAGATAGTGATAATGCTGCCATACGCTGTATTAACCCCATCCACTTCCATTCCAGCTCGGTCTCGGAGCACGGTGATTTTTATCACAAGGCTTTCAGTCCTAAAGGCTCAACAGAAAGTGACTCCAATGTCTATGAAGTAGACGCCAATTACTGGGGTATGTTGTGTTTCAGCCATTTTGGAAAATCTCGATCCCGTCGTGACTTTGCTGTAATTAATTTGATGTAATTTTTGTCCCAGACAACCCTGAATCTGTGAATCTGGAACCAGACGCTTCAAGGTACAGTAGATGACACATAATGGAATTTAAAGGGGGTTTCCACTTTGATATACCTCACTGTGCAATGGAAACTTCTCCAACATGGTGTTTTTAGCTTCTGGCCTAGCCCAGCTCATGCAGGTAATGGGTTTGTTACAGTGTAGCGGTGTAGGCAATTTTCCGTGAGCAGCGCAAAGTCCAGCGCAGTGTAAATATATACTTGAATGGAACAAGCTGTTGTAATTACACTGCGCGGCCTCTACAAGCGAGACGCCGATAACCCTTCCAATAGCTGATCGGCAGTGGTGCCCAGAGCCCCCCCCCCCCACCCATAGATCATTGATATCCTTGCACCGCACAACCCTTTTAACACAGCGGCAGCGTCTTTCTCCTGTCCGGTCTTGGACTCCAAAGATTGAACACCTCATGTAAATAGAAATAAAAATATATATCTCTTTTTTTTTTTTTTTAAACTTGTGAGATATTACAAAAAGTGGCCCCAGGATATTAGATCCTGTCCACCCCAGTCTTGACCTTCAGCTCTGTGATCCGGACTCTGTTTTCAGTCTCTACATTTAAAGCTTGGGCTCCATAAGTTACAAAAAACACACATTGTGGGCAGTATAAGCTACAGAAGTGTTTGGATGGCCATTATGATCAGCATTACTAACCTACAGGAGAATGCGGCACCACACACCTCTTACATCCCGTCAGGTCTCCGCTGATGTAGATGTTCTCTTTTCTCATATTCTTCTGTGGAAGCAGATCACAATGATGACGTCTTCCGGCTGTGTCTCATCTCTGCAGAGTTTGACACAGACGTCTTAGATTCCTCATTCTTCCATCCTCATCCTCCTTCTGGTGCCGAATCTTTTTCCTGCTGCTGCCCCAATCCTATGCGCGCTGTGCTCCCAATGCCCCCAAACTGTACTGCAGAAATAACACTGCCATACGGATAGTCCCCCAATACCCCGCCGGGGTCCGGCAGTCTGTTGTCTGATACACAT
The DNA here is from genome assembly GCA_033119425.1 of Bufotes viridis. Classification (NCBI taxonomy): domain Eukaryota; kingdom Metazoa; phylum Chordata; class Amphibia; order Anura; family Bufonidae; genus Bufotes; species Bufotes viridis. The sequence continues at coordinate 152,150,484 of CM065596.1, forward strand.
TACTGGTATCGATTGTGTATTTTATTTATTATTTTTATATTCTTGTGTTCAGTGTATCTTTACTTATTACATATTGTATATATTTACCTGCTTCGAGGGATGACTGTATGATTATTTTCTTTTGCTCTGAGGTTACAAGAGTTCCGCTCAGTGCGCTCAGCACTTTGACATACCAAAATGATGGTTGGTTCCATAATTTAAGTGAAGTGAGCCACCTACAGCGCCCTGCAAAAGTATTCACCCCCCTGACTTTTTTCGTGTTTTCGTGCATCACAACCTGGAATCAACATGGATTGTTTGAGGATTTGCATCATGTAATTTACAGGACACGCCCACAACTGTGAAGATGTTGTTTTATTTTCTTAGTTTTTTTTATTGTGAAGCAAACAACAAATAGGACAAAATAACAGAAAAAGTCAATGTGCAGAACTATTCACCCCCCTAAAGTCAATACTTTGTAGAGCCACGTTTTGCGGCGATCACGGCTCCAGGTCTCTTTGGATAAGTCTCTAGGAGCTGCCACATCTTACCTCTGGGATTTTTGCCCGTTCCTTCTTGCTGCTCCTTCAGGTTGGACGGTTTGTGCTTGTGAACAGCGATCTTTAAGTCTGACCACAGATTTTCTATTGGATTGAGATCTGGGCTGTGACTCGGCCATTCCAGCACATTTACATCTTTCCCCTTAAACCACCCAAGTGTTGCTTTAGCCGTGTGTTTGGGGTCAGTCCTGCTGGAAGGTGAACCTCCTTCCCAGCCTCAGATCACGCACAGAGCGCTACAGGTTCTGCTCAGGAATATCCCTGTATTTAGCGCCATCCATCTTTCCCTCTGACCAGTCTCCCAGTCCCATCCTCCCCATGATGCTGCCACCACCAGGTCTCACTGTGGGGATGGTGTTCTTTGGGTTATGGGATGTGTTGGGTTTCCACCAGACATAGCGTTTTCTTTGATGGCCGAAAAGTTCAGTTTCAGTCTCCTCAGACCGGAGCCCCTTCCTCCATACATTTTGGGAGTCTCCCACAGGCCTTTTCACAAACTCACAACGCGCCTTTTTGTTTTTAGCTAACAGTAATGGCTTTCTTCTGGCCACTCTGCCATAAAGCCCAACTCTATGGAGCGTCTGGCTTATTGTCGTCCTCTGTACAGATCCTCCAGTCTCTGCTGTGGACTCTGCAGCTCCTCCAGGGTTACCTTAGGTCTCTGTGCTGCCTCTCTGATTAATGCCCTCCCTGCCCGGTCCGTGAGTTTTGGTGGGCGGCCGTCTCTTGGCAGGTTTTCTGTTGTGCCATGTACTTTCCATCACGGTATTATTATTATTTATTTTTAGAGCACCATTCATTCCATAGCGCTGTACATATCATAAGCGGTGCACATACATAATACAGGTTTGCTGTTGTGCCATGTTCTTTCCATTTGGTTATGATAGATTTGATGGCGCTCCTGGGGATCATCAAAGATTTCAATATTTTTTTATAACCTAACCCTGACTTGTACTTCTCAACAACATTGTCCCTTACTTGTTTGGAGAGCTCCTCAGCCTTCAAGGCAGTGTTTGGTCAGTGACGCCTCTTGCTTAGGTGTTGCAGCCTCTGGTCTGTATATGTAATGACAGATGAGGTGACATCTAGATTGCACACAGGTGGCATCATTTTACTAATTATGGGACTTCTGAAGTTAATTAGTTGCACCAGAGCTTTTTATGGGCTTCCTAACAAAGGGGGTGAATACATACGCACATGAAGGGGGTGAATACATACGCACAGGCCAATATTCTGATTTCTATTTCTAAACAATAGTTTTATATATTTTTCTCATTTCAGTTCCCCAACTTAGACGATTGTGTTCTGATCCATCACATAAACTTTAGATTAACAAAACATTGAACTGAAGGCTGTAAAGTAACAAAATTTGAAAAAAGTCAAGGCAATACTTTTGCAAGGCACTGTATATATGTTACCCATTAGTGATAAGGCCCCCACGGTGCCCCCAGTAATAATAAACTCTTTCTATAAGGTATCTCTATAGAGACCCCAGTGGTAGTAAGGTTCCTCTATAATGCCTCAGCAGTTATAATGCCCCCTATACTGCTCCCAATAATTATAAGCCCCATATAATGCCCCTAGTAGTTATAATATGCAACCAGTAGTTAAGTGCCTCCAGTACCCCAGTAGTTATAATTCCCCCTTATAGTGTCCCCAGAATTTATAAAGGTCCCCTTGTTGTTCCCCCAGTATTCATGATGCCTACATGTAGTGCCCCAGTAAAAACAATAAAAAAAAAATCTAAATAATCAGCAAATGCAGGAGCAATGCCAGGAGCAATTATGGGCATTTTGAACAGCCATGAGCCTCAGGCCCAGGACGACCACCCAAAATGCCATTAGTTCCATTCACTAACAGCAAGTGGAGATCTTGAAAATGCATTGAAAAAAGTGGACAAACTCTTTAAGGCATTTAATAGTTCATAATTCCATTGCAGCCAGAAGGAGTCGGATGAGAGTTTATGCTACGAGGACATTCTGAAGCTCAGGGAGTCCTTATCCGGCAGCGATTTCTATGACACCGGTAAGATACATTGTAGCGCGTGGAACAGTCTGTTATCTGTGATTACTGAACGTATCAGGGTCATGCGATCGCCAGGATTACAGCCAACGTATCATCACTGAATGAAGATTAGGGCTTGTGATGTAAAAGAAAACAGATGGCGGAGAAGACCAGCGCCACACGGGGCCAATGGCGAGAAAGGGCCCAACACTGCAAAACCGCTGATTCACTTCTCAGGGCAACTTTGTTTAGCTGTGGCCACACCTCGGGGGCGCTCACTGCATGCAGACCTCATGAGTGCAAAGATCCCTGATTAAATCCATAGTGAGAAGCTCCCCCTAGTGGTGGCTTCAGGCAGAGAGTATTATACCATGACTGTGTAAAGAGAAGCGGAGGATATGGAGCTCTGACCCTATAATATTGTGACATTATTATATATGATGGTATTAACACAAACTTCTGATATTATTAGATGTTCATAGTAAATGTTGGAAAATATTAGTAGATGTGAAGGCATCTATAATAATATAATGCACCAGGCGCTCCCACCACTGACCTCTATCTACCCTATAATAATATAATGCACCAGGCGCTCCCACCACTGACCTCTGTCTACCCTATAATAATATAATACACCGGACGCTTCCACCACTGACCTCTATCTACCCTATAATAATATAATACACCAGGCGCTCCCACCACTGACCTCTATCTACCCTATAATAATATAATACACCAGGCACTCCCAACACTGACCTCTGTCTACCCTATAGTAATATAATACACCAGGCACTCCCAACACTGACCTCTGTCTACCCTATAATAATATAATACACCAGGCGCTCCCACCACTGACCTCTATCTACCCTATAATAATATAATACACCGGACGCTCCCACCACTGACCTCTATCTACCCTATAATAATATAATACACCAGGCACTCCCAACACTGACCTCTGTCTACCCTATAATAATATAATGCACCAGGCGCTCCCACCACTGACCTCTATCTACCCTATAATAATATAATACACCGGACGCTCCCACCACTGACCTCTATCTACCCTATAATAATATAATACACCGGACGCTCCCACCACTGACCTCTATCTACCCTATAATAATATAATACACCAGGCGCCCCCACCACTGACCTCTATCTACCCTATAATAATATAATACACCAGGCGCTCCCACCACTGACCTCTATCTACCCTATAATAATATAATACACCAGGCGCCCCCACCACTGACCTCTATCTACCCTATAATATAATACACCAGGCGCTCCCACCACTGACCTCTATCTACTCTATAATAATATAATACACCAGGCGCTCCCACCGCTGACCTCTATCTACCCTATAATAATATAATACACCGGACGCTCCCACCGCTGACCTCTATATACCCTATAATAATATAATACACCAGGCGCCCCCACCACTGACCTCTATCTACCCTATAATAATATAATGCACCAGGCGCCCCCACCACTGACCTCTATCTACCCTATAATAATATAATACACCAGGCGCTCCCACCACTGACCTCTATCTACCCTATAATAATATAATACACTAGGCGCTCCCACCACTGACCTCTATCTACCCTATAATAATATAATACACCAGGCGCCCCCACCACTGACCTCTATCTACCCTATAATAATATAATGCACCAGGCGCTCCCACCGCTGACCTCTATCTACCCTATAATAATATAATACACCAGGCGCTCCCACCACTGACCTCTACCCTATAATAATATAATACACCAGGCGCTCCCACCACTGACCTCTATCTACCCTATAATATAATACACCAGGCGCTCCCACCACTGACCTCTACCCTATAATTATATAATACACCAGGCGCTCCCACCGCTGACCTCTATCTACCCTATAATAATATAATGCACCAGGCGCCCCCACCACTGACCTCTATCTACCCTATAATATAATACACCAGGCGCTCCCACCACTGACCTCTATCTACTCTATAATAATATAATACACCAGGCGCTCCCACCACTGACCTCTATCTACCCTATAATAATATAATACACCAGGCGCTCCCACCACTGACCTCTATCTACCCTATAATAATATAATACACCAGGCGCTCCCACCACTGACCTCTATCTACCCTATAATAATATAATACACCAGGCGCTCCCACCACTGACCTCTATCTACTCTATAATAATATAATACACCAGGCGCTCCCACCGCTGACCTCTATCTACCCTATAATAATATAATACACCAGGCGCTCCCACCGCTGACCTCTATCTACCCTATAATAATATAATACACCAGGCGCTCCCACCACTGACCTCTATCTACCCTATAATAATATAATACACCAGGCGCTCCCACCACTGACCTCTATCTACCCTATAATAATATAATACACCAGGCGCTCCCACCACTGACCTCTATCTACCCTATAATAATATAATACACCAGGCGCTCCCACCACTGACCTCTACCCTATGATATAATACAATATAATCTGAATATGAACTTCCTGCTTATAATGAATTCTATTATATTTTATCATAGACCCGGTGAGCAGCCTGGAGACGGCCTATGCCTCTGAGGTGAGGAGACCCGCTGGGGGTGAGGACTATTGTAGGGGGCAACAAGTTCTTAAATCAGCTATGGATTTTCTGCCCACTAAATAAACCTGTATGATTTCCACTGTGTGTGAACGTGGCCTTCGTCCTCCTTTTGTGACACGTTCTTATGTAATGATGCTTTTCATGTCCAGACGCTCGGCATGATAAGAACGCGTCCATCCACATTCTGGAAATTCTCCAGCAGTTCATTTCCTTGTGTCTGCAGAACTAATATTTTCTACTTTTCCTTGTAAAGGTCTCTGTCAGTAATATTGAGAGCAGGTAAGAGTCACAGAATGCACATCAGATTTTGTGTTTTCCATAATGTCTCCAAATGTTATTTTGCTGAATTTTTATTTTTTTATTTTTTGTTTACAAACATTCTAAGGGGTTGTTAACAATAAGAAAACCATGGTCACCTCCAGAAGCTGCACCACCCCTCTCCTCAGGCTATATGTGGTATTGCAGCTCGGCCTCGTTCTTTTCAACAGAGGTGATCTGTAATACCAGACACAGGTTGTGTATATGGACATCCTGGAAGGGGGAAGGCAGCTCCTGTTCTGGCAGACTCATATCGTCCATATATTGCATGCTTTTATCTGAACGGCCAACATGTAATATCGCGTCGGCCCCTACAGGGGAAACATCAGGCTGCATGCAGATTTCCTGGCAAAATCATCATTTGCAGGGAACATTGAGAGCTGGACCTGCAGTGACCTCATTTTTTTTCCCCTACAGTTTGCTTTGGTCATCCGATATTCCAGAATATTTCATAATCTGGCACCTAGCTGCTCTTCAAGATGGTGAACTAAAGGAATTTTAAGGAATAGGGTTCAAGGATTAGATTTCAGTGCAGAATACATTTTCCTTAGGATTTTTTTTTTTAGTAACTGCACAGGTTACTGTACTATTACCCTGGGAACACACCTGAGCGTTTTTCAGCGCGTTCAAACGCGCTGAAAAACACTCAACATGTGAAAAGTAATGCATCCCTATGGGCATGGTTCACATTTGGGCGTTTTACAGCGCGTTTGAGCAGCTGTAAAGCGCTCAACGCTAAACAAGTACATGAGCTTCTTTTGGGCGTTTTAACGCGCCTATGGACAATGTTGCCATAGGGGAGAATCACTGAATCGCGCGTGTGACGCGCGTTTCTTAGTTACAAAAACGCGCATCCAAAAACGCGCGTCATACGCGCGATTCAGAAACGCCTAGGTGTGTCCCCAGCCTTAATGCTGCTTGCATGCTGGGAGTTGTAGTTCCAAGTAACTGCACAGGTTACTTCACTACTAATGCTGCTTATATGCTGGGAGTTGTAGTTCCATGTAACTGCACAGGTTACTTCAGTACTAATGCTGCTTGCATGCTGGGAGTTTTAGTTCCCTATAACTGCACAGGTTACTTTACTACTAATGCTGCCTGCATGCTGGGAGTTGTAGTTTCCCAACAGCTGAAGAGCCGCAGGTTGGAGACTACTGCTCTGTATTATGTTCCTATGGATCGTCTTCGTACTGACTACACCTGTATTCTGTTTCCCCAGCAATAAATCGTCTTTCTCTGAAGGATATTACAGGTAACACATTGTACAGGGCAGAGTTCCCCTTTATATTTGAGCCATATCCTCTAATAACCTCATGAAAAAAATGTTTATTATTGAATTGGAATTGGAATGTGACATTATTTCCATTACTTTGTTTTAAATGCATTTATTTGCATGTTTCGGTGTATTTTTGTACAACTGGCAACATAGAAAAAATAAATAAATTAAAAATAGCAATATTTCAATCCAACACTTGTAATATTGTGATCCAACACTGGCCACTAACCCTGTCACAATAGATTATAATTGTCAGCTTTGCTGTGTAGCCTGGGGCAGACTCATTTCATTATCATGAATTGTTTAACTACGAGGTGCTTACTGTATAACGTCATGCACCAAACTCGGCATGCAGGAAGGGGTTAATGGTACCTTCCCTGGTGGTCCAGGCCAGGAGTCTTGTGGTAGTGATGGAGGCAAGCAGCATCCTTGTTTTAAAGCCACTTTTGGCTTAGATAAGGTATTGGCTCTCCCCTGAAGTGACCAATCCTGCATGGAGACTTACTGGCAATGTTCCATCTTGTGGCTGGCTGAGTGCGATGCATTGGATGTAGCCTAGAGTACTAGCTCTCCATCCGTAGACTGTTTATGGATGGATATTGGTCTTGGCTATTCTCCCAAGGCTTGTTAAAACCTCAGATTTTGATCCACAGGGAGCCACTTCCAGAAGGTGGTGCCTTGGGTTGGGAGATACCTCTTTGCTAAGCCGCCTGTGGAGTGGCCCCCATGCAGCTGAGCAGGCTATATGTCTGTCCTGGTTGCTTTCCTTTGGGGTTAGAGGTCATCTATTACTCAGTTACATTGTTACAAGTGACCTTTCAACTTGTAATCCTCCAGTGCTGATATGGACATCTGCAACGCGTCGTTTCGGAAAAATGAGGTGAAAATAAGAAAAAAAGAGCAAACCTTTAGAAAAAAATTCAAGGTAATTTGAAAACGTATCACAATGTAAAAAAATCATATTTTTTTTAGAAAAAAAAATTATGGCTGGATGCTGATTACCTAGAAATACTGTACTTTCTGCTAAAGACTCTTGTAATGGTTTATTAATGCATTAGATTTCAGGTCAGGAGAAGATGTTATACACTTCCGTAATTATAGACGATTTTAAGTCTGAAAAACACCTGCTTCCAGTGAAGAAGGGGGACACAGTTGAAGTTATTCGGATCACGGACTGTCCTGCAGGAAAATGGCTGGCCAGGGATGTCCAAGGAAACTGTAAGCAATGGAGCCTGGGTCACACTCCCGTTTGATGTTGATTCTGACAGTAGGCTGGTGTTTGCACTCTGCCAGTGCCATGCTGCGTGCTGCTGCACACAGCACAGCCTGCAGCCTCTCCTGGGCCTTACACCTGTAATGTGTGTCTCCAGCATCCTGCCCGCAACCTCAAATGATCTTAATCATGGGATTTGTAATTAGTGGAGCCTCTGCCCGCAGACGGTGATTTCTATAGTCAGTATGGAGGACAGAAGCCAAACTACTTAGAGGTGATAGAAGGATACTTCTATAATGAGAGTAAGGTTATGGGGTGGTGGGTGGGATCCCATGGCTGTGCCAGATCCCATGGCTGTGCCAGATCCCATGGCTGTGCCAGATCCCATGGCTGTGCCGGATCCCATGGCTGTGCCGGATCCCATGGCTGTGCCAGATCCCATGGCTGTGCCGGAGTTTCTCCTTAAACCATCTGCATTATGTGTATTTTTGACAGATGGATTCGTTCCTGTGGCCAGTTTGCAGGTCTTCCATGAAATTGAGATCTTTAACAACCAACCTCTCGTCATTCCTCCTACCGACCACGGTGTCTACGCTGATGTAGAAGTCATGCCAAAGGACAGGTGGATAAAATATTCTGCTATTATAATTACATATTTAAAGGGCCAGTAACGCTGAAGTAGCTATAAAAGTGCAGCACATTTCTGCATACAACGGTCTCTGGAGGTTCTCTGCATTTAGACATTACATTAGGGAATGGCTACTTAAGCAATGCTCTACTTTATTCAGCATGTCATGTTATTGCATCGCATTTCACGCTCCTGTGTCCACATGGGGGCAGTAGTGTCCTCACTGCATGTACACTGGCAAGAAAAGCATCATGGACTCCATTGTGGATTTTGTATAATGAATTAAGAAGAAAAGAAGGGAAGCATTCTGTGTATTCTTATATTTTTCTCTTCTAGTGGGGCCCGAACAGACTGGTTGAAGAGCCCGGACAGTTGTAAGTGTTAAAGTGCTTCTAGCGTTTAGGACCCCCATCCATCAGGCAGCGCGGAGAGCCGTAACAAGCGTCTTTCTCTGAAGGACCCTGGACAGCGCACTCAGTTCACTGGCCAGGGTGTAATGCTTCAGTTCTCCTGTGGTGGCGCTGCAGAGAAATAAACACCTGCTCCCACAGAAATGGTTGATCGCTGAGGGTCCCAGCAGCAGGACAACCTGTGAGCTGCTTATTTTTGGAGACCCTTGTCCAAGGTGGACAACCCCTCTAAAGAGATGGCTCTCTGCCAACCTTTTAGCTCAGGTCTTTGCACTCCATCGGGCGTATCCAGTTATAAATCTCACTTCTGAGGGTGTTGCATCCAACTGAGGGACTTATGCTGAAAAGTCTAACCTCCCGAATCTTGCTTTAGATTCCGTACAATCAGACGACCAATATGATGACATCAGCAACATGAGCCAAACCTCAAACAGGTGAGTAGCTGCTTCAAAGCCGCCCCCGGTGATTTCTTCCGTATGTGCTTACAATGCCAATGAAATAAACCTGATCCGACATCTGTATAGAAATCTGTTGTGCTGCTCCTCTCACTGCAAGCAAGCAGAGCTCCTGAAATTGCTCCAGGATTCAAACACAAATTATTTAAAAAACTTGCCTTTAGTTGCAATAAAGTGTGACACACAGGGTTAGATGTGCTGCGTCATTTGGACTGCGGTTCTGTAGTCAGGACTCCGCCATTGATTCTGTCTTCTCTCTTTTTAGTTCTGGTGGAAAAGGAAAAGTGTTTGGACAATTATTCAGGAAAGACAAATTCAAAAAGCAAGACGCAGGGTAAGTGTCCGATAAGTGTCCGTGGGGTAAGTGTCCAATATGTGTACATGACACGCAGGGTAAGTGTCCGATATGTACATGAGACGCAGGGTAAGTGTCCGATATGTGTACAAGAGATGTAGGGTAAGTGTCCGATATGTACATGAGACGCAGGGTAAGTGTCCGATATCTGTACATGAGACGCAGGGTAAGTGTCTGATATGTGTACATGACACGCAGGGTAAGTGTCCGATATGTACATGAGACGCAGGATAAGTGTCCGTGGGGTAAGTGTCTGATATGTGTACAAGAGACGTAGGGTAAGTGTCCGATATGTGTACAAGAGATGTAGGGTAAGTGTCCGATATGTGTACATGAGACGCAGGGTAAATGTCCGATATGTGTACATGAGACGTGGGGTAAGTGTCCGATATGTGTACATGAGACGCGGGGTAAGTGTCCGATATGTGTACATGATGAGACGTAGGGTAAGTGTCCGATAAGTGTCCGTGGGGTAAGTGTCCGATATGTGTACATGAGACGTGGGGCAAGTGTCCGATATGTGTACATGAGACGCGGGGTAAGTGTCCGATAGTACGCTGAGCAAGTGTCCGATATGTGTACATGAGGCGTAGGTAAGTGTCCGAATGTCGTGGGTAAGTGTCCGATATGTACATGAGGCGTGGGGTAAGTGTCCGATATGTGTACATGAGGCGCAGGGTAAGTGTCGATATGTACATGAGGCGTGGGGCAAGTGTCCGACATGTGTACATGAGACGGGGTAAGTGTCCGATATGTGTACATGAGACGTGGGGCAAGTGTCCGACATGTGTACATGAGACGTAGGGTAAGTGTCCGATATGTGTACATGAGACGTGGGGCAAGTGTCCGACATGTGTACATGAGACGCAGGGTAAGTGTCCGATATGTGTACATGAGACGCTGGGTAAGTGTCCGACATGTGTACATGAGACGCGGGGTAAGTGTCCGATATGTGTACATGAGACGTAGGGTAAGTGTCTGATATGAACATGAGACGCGGGGTAAGTGTCCGATATGTGTACATGAGACGCGGGGTAAGTGTCCGATATGTGTACATGAGACGCAGGGTAAGTGTCCGATATGTACATGAGACGCGGGGTAAGTGTCCGATATGTGTACATGAGACGCGGGGTAAGTGTCCGATATGTACATGAGACGCGGGGTAAGTGTCCAATATGTGTACATGAGACGTAGGGTAAGTGTCCGATATGTACATGAGATGTGGGATGCAGTGTAATTTTGTGTAACATAAGATGCCATTACATTGAGGTGCAATAGACGGACAGGGACGGATCTCATTGTGTCTCTGGTGGTTTCCTCCTCATCGGACAATGAACCACTGCAGCCAAAAAATACCCCCTTACTGTGCCTAAATATTACTGCCAGACACTTACCAAATAACAGTGCCTGAGCATAATGCCAGAAAACATAAAGCTGACAAGCAGTGGAAACATAAAAGTACCCAAGCAAAATAACCTATAAGAATACTATGTGGTACCAAATAATACTGCTGAACATTGCACGATTACCAGAACCTTAATGTAAAAATACAGTGTGTGCATCTATACCGTATAATACGACGTGGACACAATTGTTGGTACCTTCCATTAAAGAAAGAAAACCCCCAATGGTCACTGAAATAACTTGACAGAAGTAATAATAAATAACATTTACTGAAAATCGACTAAAGAAAATCAGATGTTGCTTCTGAATTGTGGTTCAACAGAATAATTTATAAGACAAACTAACGACCCAGTCCTGGACAGAAATGATGGTTCTGATAACTTAATATTTTGTGGCACAACCTTTTAAGGCAATCCTTCAATCAAGTGATTTCTGTGACTCATTGACCTTGGAGTTCGTCTCTAATCTCCTTGGAAGTTATTCTGGGCTCTATGTTACCATTGGTATTATCCATCTCTTCAATTTGTCATCAGTTTTCCTCTTGCAGCCACATCCAGGGTGGTTGGCTACAGTCCCGTAATATGTGCACATTTAGTAACAGGAACATCAAGCTGTTTGGAGATTTTACCGCTAACATGTTTGCCTATAATTTTCTTTCTATTCTCTTGAGACAACTCTCTCCTTAGCTTTCTTTAGAGTGCAGGCACACAGTGCAGTTCTGACATGCAATTTAGGATGCATCCTAACTGCATGTCAGAACAGCGCTGTGTGCCTGCACCCTTAAGTCCATGTTCATCATGACAACAAACCGCACCCTATAAACAGGCAGACTGACTGATTACAAGTCTGAAGAGCCTGTGATGCTAAAACAGAACCAACCTTAGCCTAACAAGTCCCGATGGTCAAATTATTTTCAATAATGGAACCATCATTTCTGTCCAGGCCGGGGTCATTGGTTTGTTTTATAAATTATTCTGTTGAACCACAATTCAGAAGAAATGTCTGATTTTCATTCAATTCTTATTTATTATTACTTTTATCAGTTTCAAGTGATTTCAGTGACCATAGTGGGGGTTTTCTTTCTTTACCGGAAGGTACCAAAAATGTAATCCACGTGTGTGTGTATGTGTATGTATGTGCGTGTGTGTGT